>LBNU01004318.1:22864-33889 GCA_014162995.1 Artemisia annua | reverse complement strand
AAGCAACCACTCACCATTGATGACCGACCCTTAGGGGGAGATTGTTAGGAACACGTTTCACGTTATGAAAAGTGTCGGTCATTATATTTGTAATAGGTTGCTTATTAGACTTATTATGCTTACATTTTATCTCTTATGTTAAGTAAGTTTATGATGTAATGTCACATTGTATGGAAGTCCAAGGGCCAAGTATGTAATAGTGCTAGAATGACATGAATACCCTTGGACTCTCCTATATATACTACATGTAAGCCTTGGTTAAGGCTTGTTGGTTCTCATTTGAATATCAAGTTTATCATATCGATATTAAGAGTTCCTTCCATAGTTCTTGTCTCTTCTTCTTCTTCTTTCTTGGTTAATCATTCTATGATTGTTATGTTACAACATGGTGACCTAACAGGTGCCGAAGTTCAAGTGATTCAAACGACGATGCCATAACCATGACTTGTTCTTTGAAGCCTTAGCTAACAAGCAAATGGGAGATGACCGCATCATGTCTTCAATAGATATGGTGTAGAGGTTTGTGCCACGACTACCTTTCAGAAGATCCACACCATCCAATTCTCTCACAAAGCAAGTGTGTTTTCTGAAGGCGACTTCAAGATCGAAATCACAAAATTGACCAACTGAAAATAGATTGCGCCCAAGCCCATCAACATAATAAACTCTAGAAATGACGTTGTCACCGAACAAATAATCTCCATAACCCATTATAGCACCAAAATGATCATTCCCGAATCTAACAGTCCCAATAAACTTTTTCAAGAAATTTCTGAGCCGTGAGCGATCCCCAGTCATATGTTTTGAGTAGCCTGAGTCCAAATACCAAAGGACAATTTCTACGACCTGCATTTTAAACCAGACAGATATGGATAACTGAAGAACGTGGATCCCCAAGTACAATTAGGGTCCAATTGGTTAGCAAAAGCATATTTAATGGAGACATAAGTGGAAGGTTCAGTGGTATTATTAGGCACATCTTTCCTAGTGGGTGCACTAGATCTATTGTTAACGCATTGTGTCACTAGAGGAAAAGTCTTACCAGTTGCCTTCCGTACCCTAACATTTGCAGACTTACGATTGATCATTTTAGTTATAGGGCACTGACTTCCTAAAGTGAACTTACGTCCAGTGGGTCTCCATTGAAACCATACAGTGGTAAATAGCTTTCCTGTGGCTTTCCAAACACGTTTAACAGGGGATACATCGAAATACTTCAAATATGTCACAACACATGCATCATGATTACCAGAAATTAGACAGTCATTACATGTCTTACAAAGTGCATCAGAATTCAAATTAATTACAGTACGCTTACCGCTAATACTAGAATCAACAAGATTCGTTTCATTCAAGACAATTTTATTGTTCCTAATGTGGTCTTCTACATTCTTCCCTTGATAACTTTTAGTCGGCGATGTCCTATCTTTCCTTGTATTGCAACTAGGCTTTGACCTGCTAGCTTTAGTGTCAATGTTTACTCCTGCAGAATTCATGACGGGAACATTAGATTGTTGCACTACTGTTTGTTTTCTGGTAAGTCGTGTGTTATGTTCAGCTGTTGTCATAGGCACATTAAACGTGACATGCTTACTTTTAATCTTAGAGGAGGATGCTTTAATCTTGTATCGCATGCTAAAAGTCTTAGGACATGTACCAATGGCATATTCTAAGAGTTCTTGTGATCTATTAGTGAGAAAACATGCATCTATGATGGTGTTATCAGTAGGTCTCACTATTTTATTCTCTTCAATGGTCTCACAAAGCATGTCAAGGCAATCCTTAAGATGTCTAAGGTAATCACTATGGACTAACTCATTGTTCCTAAGGGGAAGCGAAATATTCACGGCATCACATGCATATTTTTTACATTTACAGACCATAGAGAGAACATTATCACATGCAGCAGCATGCATTTTCCCTTTCACCTGAGTCTTTAGATTCTCAATTTCCTTTAACAAAGAAGTTATCTTTTCGTTGGTTTTATCACGTGTGATTTTGATTGAATCATATAACTCTTTGTAATGTTGTTTGATTTTTGAATTTTCAGCTTGAAAACAATCATTTTCATGTTTTAGATGGTTGACAATGTTTTGAAATTGAAAATTCTGAGAATCTACAGACGGCGGTTTTTGGGATTCAATCACATCACTCTTATTAGACTTCAATTGGGCAATTTGAGCCCTCAATTTTCGAATCGTGTTAGTGTGAGCTTAAATTTTTTCATCCCGTTTGGCTAATTAAAAATATGCATCAAATTCAAGAGCATCCGATGATGTCTTGGCATTTGTGATTTTAATCCTTTCTTCTTAATGTTGATATTTTAATTGCAAATTAAGATTATCAACTTCTAGTTTCGAAAAATGCCTGACCATGTTATCATTATCATCGTTTTGAATTTTTTTCTTGCAATTTTAAATTCCCCCCCTCAAGCTCAACAACATGATTCTGGAAAACATTTAATGCAATAGACAGTTCATGAAATTCACAAGCAGTTAATGATGAGCCAGCAACAGTATAAAATACATCTTGTGCAACACATTGGGCAATCAGATTGTCATTCATGATAAAAGCATTTTTCCTCGCAATTTCACTACATTGAAGATCTATTGTAATTTGTTTTCCCTCATTTTCCAGATTTTTAAACACCTTTTTCATCTCAGTTAATTCATTTTCAAGGGATTTTTGCATGCCCTCAGAGTGTTCTTTGACAAGTTTAAAGAATGGGATGACTTCAGTTAAATAACATTCTTTTGTCAGTTCAAATCCCCTTTCACCTTCAGTAATTCCCATTGGTGTAATTCTCTTTTTACATGTTTTATCAAAATCAGTAAACATTTGATAAAGAACGTAGATGCTAATAAGAGTTTTACATTGTGTAGGAAGGGCTAACTGAACTAAGTGCATCGGTGTATTGGGAGGATACACCGTTGGGCTAACTGAACTAAGTGCATCGGTGTATTGGGAAGATACATCGATTTTGTTCATAATAATTGTGAGGTTTGATGTTGACACGTTTTTTAATACACTTGGGATCCTTCATTTTGTTCCCTAACTTTACTCTACTTACTGATTCTGTCTCATCAATCTCCTCAGTGTTAGGCACATCGGGGGGGGNTAAATCCTTATTGCTATGTTTATCTTGCAACTTAATGTGCTTTTGCATCATTTGAACAATTTGAATGGTTTGGCCTTGTGTGTACAACTTATTTTCAAGCTTGTTCTTTAATGTCTTAAGATTGGAAAAGTCATTTAAGAGTTTACTTTCCTTACTTTGAAAATCAAGCTTTATTGCAGTTATACTTTCCTGAATCTCCTATTTTTGTCTAAAAGTTTGATCAATTTGATTTTGTAAAGATTTGATTTCCTTTCTTAAAGCTTCTTCCTTTAAGTTTCTTTCAGATATATATATACACATTTGCCAATCCATTTTCTGTTCACGTTCGGTTAGCTCAAATTTTGCACATTGTTGATAAATAGTCACCTGATCTTTAAGAATCTTAAATCTAGTGGTCAAGCTATCATCAGGCATAACAGAAGTGTATTCCTCCAATTCACACAAATTCTGATCAACAGAGGATTCATCATTTTGTACAACAGATTCGACGTTGTGTTTTACATATTGTTCATATGGAATAACGTTTTTATTTCCCATATCAACAATATTTGATTCCACAACGTTTGTTTGTTGCACTTCGGAATGAATCCTTTGTTCATGCATCACATTATTATCACATACAACTGAAGATGCTCTACTAGATACATCAGATTTTTGGTTGTGATCCACATGTTGTAAAATTGGGGAAACAATGTTGTTTTCCAATTTAACATCATCCGGCATGACAACACTAATCTGATGTATTTCGGTGAGAATCTTCGGTTCATCAGTCCTTATGCATGTATCATACAGCTTTAGTACCTGAGTTATGATTGATGAGTTGGAGGGACCAGCTTGCTGTGGTGATGAGACTGCTGAAGACAGATTGGCCATGAAGATGGTTTGTACAGTGGGTTCATCATCAACATCAGAGTCGAAAGCATCACAATCTTCTGCCTGGAAGATATTTGGGTCATTAAAAGCAAGATCCTGAACTGGTTGATCATCCACATCAGCATCAAATGTGTTCCCTTCATCTCCCGCAAGGAATAACAGCTGCTCCTCGTCCAATGCTACACCATTCTCTTGTGCTTGCATCAGCAACATTTTGTCCTTGAAGTAGTCAGAGTTCTGAGGACGTTTGGGTTGATTGTAGTTCCTTGCAAGATGACCTAACCCACCACAGTTGTAACATTTGGGTTGTCTTCCATGTCCCTGATTTGCATTCCCAACTCTATTCTGAGCATACCCCCTGACTCCATTTCTTTGGTTAACATTTTGCCTTCCTTGAACCACAACACGTCCATCTTCCACAACAGCCTGATTACGTGGGTTAGATGACGTCCTGAGTTGGTTGTTGGTTTGAGGAAGTGTAGATCTGATATGTTGAACCAATAGTGAGACTTGGTTGGAGAGATTATCAATCTTCTTGTCAATGAGAGAGTTCCCTGAGTCTGGTTGAGTATTCTTGACAGTTGTTGTTTGCATAGATGATTGACCAAGGGAGGATTGATTCTGTGTTGATTGTGTAGAAGGATGACTGATTAAATCAAGTGGTGATTGGTTAAGTGCCTGAACACTGGAGATGAGAGCAAGAGGATCATTCATGGTTGTGGTACTGAACTTTTCTCTCAGCTGACGGTCATACATTGCATGCTTCTCATGTTGTTGCAAGTAAGCATAAAGCTATTCATAGTTGGTGTTTCTGAGTCCTTTGTTGAGCTTCACAACAGTGACAAACCGATCCCATTCTGGTGACATGTTGTTAACAAACTTTGAGTTGAGTTGGATATTAGGCATTGTCATTCTGATCATTTTCATGTCATTAACAAGCTTATGGAATCTGACGTAGTAGTCTGTGATGTTTTCTCCAGGGTTCATCTTGAAATGCTCAAACTCATCATACAACTAACTCACGATCTTCTTTGGTGAGTTCAGAACCAGCTAGAAGCATTTTAACATTATCCCATACAACTTTGGCTTCTGTGTTGAAGTTCATAAGCTTGTAGACATCCTTGAGTAAACCTTGTACCACAATGTTGGAAGCTCGAATATCAGCATCATAACGTTTCTTTTCAGCTTCGTTGAGATCATTGTAAGTACATGGTCTGTCAATTCCCAAGTTCACAGTGCCATCTTCACCGGTGGAGATTACATCTCTAGTGGGGCCCATTTGAAAAGGTCCTTCATCAATTGATTTCAGAATGTTCTCACCATTTTCCTTGCCCTGACAGTAAAGACAAATTTTTTGTGACCATGACTCATAATCAGTCCTATCAAGCATAGGAGGTCGGGTATCAAACCCAGCAGCTTGAATGTCATCAGTTGAAGCCGTAGTAGTCATGATGTAGTCTTTAACGGGATTTTACAACTCTTGAGACTTAAACCGAGAAATCGATTCTTTCCCGGGATTTTACTAAAGTCAACAGAGAAAACCGAAAGATGTAGTACGCGAAATGGACTTAGAATGAGAACCTAGATAAGTCACAATTTGTGCAAAGTGTCAAGTCGCCACAAGTCAAGTAACAATATATCTGATTGTAATAAGTCAAGCCATAAGAATTAACTCACAACGTCAAATCACACTCAAATTAATCAAAACGACTTAAGTTACAACGATTCACAAAACACAATTAGTTAACAAATCAAAGAAAATCACAGGCTAAGTTAATCGCTAAACACCTCCACAAATCAAGAGCTAATCGCTGAAGAAGAAAGATAATCGCTACTCCAGAGATACTCGCTAGAATAGAACTAATCGCTGAAAAGGTAATCACTACAACCAACCAATTGCTAAAAAGCTAATCACTGATGAGGTAATCGCTAAACACAGCCAATCGCTAAAAAGCTAATCGCTGGATTTAGGTAAACGCTAGTCAGGAACTAATCGCTGCAGAAAGTTAATCGCTGGGTGAGATAAACGCTAAACTCAGCAAATCGCTAAAAAGCCAATCGCTGAATTCAATTAATCGCTATCCACTAGAAGACACTGCGTACTAATCGCTACTCACAAAAGTCCAAACCAGTCGCTATCTAGCGATTTGTCCAGTTGTCCAAAAATAGCAAACCACACTAATCGATAGACTTAATCGCTACCCAGACTAAGATAATCGCTACCAAGAAACTACCACAGACGAGCTAATCACTAAGTAGAAACGGACCTAAAATCATTCACACCACCAAACTTATGAAAGATATTACCTATCTAACTGAAGAACTATGTAACTATAACACCACTAATCACGAAAGTAAATCAAAAACACTTCAAATAAAACGAGCTAGATCAAACCAAGATGTTTACCTAAGAAACTATTTTAACCAACTAAGACCATAAAAAACCAACCAAAAATCCGTGAATCCAAGGCCCTAAGATGAAACCTATGCTCTGATACCAATTGTAGGAAACACTTTAAGTCACAAACATGATTCCTTGGTGAATATGGTTCGTTGGTTTAGAGAGATAAAGAGAGAAGTGGGAGCCTTTTTCTAGAGAGAGAAAGTAAAGGAACTATGTGTATATTAGCTTGAAGGTCCAACCCTCACCATTGCATGGTGAGGGATATATATAGTTACAAGATATAAAACGCCTCTACTAGGCTGTGGATCGGGTGTACAGTGGGTAAAGACCCTTCCATCCTCCACGGTGTTAATTAAACTATACTAATTACTAACTAATAAGATAAATACTACGAGCTACATAATGCTAAACAATACTCGGGGTGACCGAATCTTCTATATAAAAAACGTATTCCTAACATAAATGGAATTAAAGGCTTGGTAGATATCACTGGTACAGAATATGCTATTGGTCACGCCAAAAATATGTGACGATATGCATATAGTCACACACGTTTTTTTCGTTGTGTATCACCAAAGGTCCCGCCACCGTAGGTGACATACGGTCACATTGTTGAGTTCGTGGCCTTTTCCATCGAAAAAGAGTGACCAAAACCCCGAATATGTGTGACAAATTAGGCACAAGTTTTGTTGGATTAGTCAGTATCAGTGACCGTAAACACCTTATAGTCACATGTAGGACCTCGGATAACAACTTATTTCACAACTTATTCATGCTTATTCTAGAGAGAGAGTAGAGAGAGAGAGTGGAGACTTCATGAAAGATTAAGAACAATGTGTGTGTATTGATGATGAAGCTCTCAACCTTCAAATGAAGGTTTACATTACATTATAAAGATCTACCAAGTCTAGGGCTTTGGATATTACATGTATGGCCCTTAGACTTCTTTCTATTTGAACTAATGGACTTATAACTTTTGGAACGCTTTCTAACACAACCTATTACATGATTTTAGACTTTAATGACCGACACTTTATATTATAAAAATACAAAGCTAACAAATTTTATCAAGGTTCATGTTATTTTTACAATAGAGGTACATGCATGTAAAAATCTATACCACTACATATATATTTTTGTATCATTTTTATTTTAAAAATGAATAACAAGTAAACCTGTGGAGAAAGGATTGAAAAACAATGTTAGGGAACCCATGACACCCTAAGAAGGTGTATGGTAGATTAAGGGATGAGTTGATGTTGTTAGTAGTGGATTTGGACATGTACAAACTAGGAAAAATTATTTTTGGAACTATATATAAACCTACTGTCCTCATTTTAAATATTGGAAAAATTCAGTGAGTTTTGGTAAATTTTAGACCCAAGATATAAAAAATACATTCTTAGACGAAACTATGGCCTTTTGAATCGCTAAAAACGGACTTATAACGAAGGAGATATGCCAAAAACAAAATTATACTAGCTTTATATAATTTCCGGAAAATAGTGTGCTGATGTGCGAATTTATTTGGCCAAAATCGAAAAATACCAAAGTGAATGACATTCTTAGGAATGAGTTATATTTTCAAGGCTAAAAGAGCAAAGAGGAGCAAGTTGCAAATATAGAAATAGTCTAATCTATCGGGGTGAGTCTTAAAATTAGTTTTATGTATATGGCTATACTGTCGACTCAAGCCAAGAAAGTAGCATTCGGATTTTGTATCATTTAAGCATCAACTCCGTATTCTCTTTAATGTCCAGGGTGGATTTTTTCCCATGCTCCCACTATATCTCCTCTCTCTTCGTGCTACATTGGATTCCTAATTTGCTAGGAGCTTCTTTGTTTCTTGTACGTCTTGATTTACATTTAGATAGTCCTTTATATTTTAATTATGACAAATAAACTTCGAAATAATAATAAAATCACAAACGATAGCAAATTTCATTCCCGACCCATAACTGGGCCCCTGGCAATCGCTGCCAGCGCTCCCGACGCGCCAGCAGAGTGCCAGCCTTCTTTTAAGGCCGGGACGAAATTAAAAATCGGCTTTTCTCTACCTGACAAATTGGATCTTCTAATACAGGTATGAATATGTTTATTGGCTTCCATTTGGAACACTCGAAACGAGTTTTAGAAATTAAGGGATCTAATTTAAAACTTCCTGTTTTTGGGAAAACGGCACTCAAGTAATTTTGATAAACGCTCTAGACAAGGCTTTTCTAAACCTATGGAACTTATATAATTTCGCGTGACATCAAGTAAAAGTATTCCATATGGACATAATCGTGTTACGCCTTCCTCTAACACGTAACGGGTTTACCTCCCTTAATTGGTCAAACTAAGTGAAGGGTCCATTTGGCGTAAACGCATCATTTCCGTATGGGATATGCTTTACAATGTGCAAAGAACTTAGCTTGTTTGCATCAGATAATTATTGATTACCGTCGAGTCGTGGAAATTCACGTATTAATGAGATTATGAATACTTGATGTTGAGTTACTTGAGATTAAGTAACCTTTTGATTTTCTCAACCATAATCATCTTGTCCAATTCTTCTCTCCTGAATGATGAAAATGATTAACTTAAATCAACCTTCGATAATCTCCCTCACCATACTAATCCTCCCTTACCATTTCAAATCCTCCCAAATCTTATCCCCAAACAATTCCTAATATCCCTCTGTAACTTGCATGTATTTCTTGTCCTCGTACATTCCTACACCAAATCTTCCAAACATTCCATTCTCAATATTCAATCCACATAGGTTCACCAACCTCCATCAATCCTCTTCATCCAACACTTCATTTCAAACATAATAAAGACCTTCACCACAAACCACCTCCTACTCTCCAAACATTTAATTTCCAAATTTGAATCCAACCCAAAGGCTTCCCCATCACTGTCACAACCCTGAATTTACCTGTAAATGGCAGCGGAATTGAATTCCCGGTGTAACGATCATGGCAATCTCATACAAGGTTAACATTGAAACGACTAAAGTGGTCGTTTTGTAAATTACAAGTTTGAATCATTTTATTAAGAATACATAAAAGTTTACAACATAGGTCCCAAAGTGGTTATACACCATTTATTGAAAATAAAAACGACAAAGATCAAAGGTTCAAATAAGTGCATATGAAGTAACAGTAGACGCGTCGACTCTTCGATACCATGAGTGGCTCCAGTATGCAAGTCACCCTGTCTGTCTATCTTAGTAACCTGAAAACTAACATTGCTAAAACGGTCAATCAATAATGTTTGGTGAGAAATCATAGTTTATGGCAAAATTGATGTTTAACGATAACCATAAGTATAAGTGAATGACGAACTGTCACAAAATCGAATGACGAACTGTCACATAATTGATAAAATTGTACATTATCTCCTTAAGCTCATGACCTCGAAGCTAGACTGGTAGGTAACGCCCCTCCGAGTGTTTTTGCCCAGACACTCTAATAATGATCAAATAGATGCAATCCGTTTGACTGTTGGTAACCCAACACGGATGGAGGCGTCACCCTCCATACAGTCGCCATCCACCTCAACGCCTCTCGCTCTCAAATACAATTAACCCGGTTCATGAAATAGGGGACTTAAACAAGTCGCAAGTCGTAACCTCTACAGTAATGTATCACTGGACCGCATACTCGCGCTCGCCATGAAAAATGGTGCAACGTATTCCTCCCCCCCTCGGGATCTCTGAAAGTGAAATAATTACCTCGGAAGGGCCCAGCTGAAAACTCACCTCCTAGTGGATGGTCAATCGGTAATGTAGAATGAAAAATGAGGTGCAACTCCTAGCCACAGCCTAAAATGAATGCATGTAATCTAATTTAGATTAGAATGGGTTCATGTATCCCTTGCCTTATAATCTAGTACCAACGTCGTTTGTATTCAAAATATGTATTGTTGGTCGAAATATAATTTATATCTTCGTATAAGGTCATAATGAATATTACATGTTCATATAGTTAATAATGTTATAACGATAGTTATAGTAGTGAATAATAGTGAAATATAGGTTTTAGACGTAAAGTACAACACTTAGACAATTTTTTTAAATACGGCCTAAAATGGCTTCGGAAAAACTATTGGTAAACTCAGTGAATATTGGAGTTATGGAAATAAAAATTGGTATTTTGGAAAGCTAGCGACAAAGCCTATAATTATGTTCAGGAGTGACAGTGGTTGCTCAAAGTTCTAGATTTTTATGATAAATGGGTCGAAAAGTATGGTGTTTAGGCTAAAACTGCCATTTCTGGGCAGTTTTTATGAAATGTTTGGAAGCTGTAGATTACTCATTTTAAAGTCCAAATTGACAAAACGGCTTTTTGATTTGAAAACTAGGCAGGGCTCTAACTTTTGTTACTTGAAGTCCAAAAACTCCCAGAAACTGAGTCAATGACGGAAAATAGCTTCTCAACATGGGTGTTTCCTGGTATACTTAGAAAATTTCTGAGTAAAGTGCTGGTGGTCCTTTTAGTGAAAAACAATAACTTTCGAAAAATCATAACTAATTCGTTATAAGGCCGATTCTCCAAGTTCTTTATACCCTGAAAAGGGTTAAAAAGGTTATACTTTAACATATTTTTTAATAGTTTGGTAAGTTTTGAAAAGGTCTAAGGCTCGA
>LBNU01004318.1:0-12399 GCA_014162995.1 Artemisia annua | reverse complement strand
ACTCTCGCACTGATGTTATACAGTGGGATTGTAATTTCTGTTTGAAACACCTTTTTCATTTCTTTATGAAAACTCGAATGCCAATTTTCAATTCCAAGTGTTGTTTTGGAATCAACAATGCTTTGAAGAACTTTGATTCTCTTTTTCACATCATCAAGTATGCCTCTAGTTTCACTTGTGTTAAAAGGATTGTCTGACGACATTTGTTCCATTTTTGAAAGATTTTTAGAGACAACTTGGGGTTTTGAAAGCATTTTCTTGAAAATCGAAAGGTTTGAAACATTTGGTGTTTGTTTTAGAGGTACAAAAGTGATTCCATTAATCTCGTTCCATTTGTTATAATCAATAGGTTTTAAATCTGGATTCTTTTGTCTCATTTTGTTTTGACTCTCTTCCGCATGAGCTATTGTATCATCATAATCACGCACATAAGGAGGATCATGTTTCTCTAAAAGCACATTTCCATTATAAATCACATTCTGTTCTTGCCGAGCTTTCTTGAGATTACAAGGTGTTTGACCAAGAGCCATTTTATATTTTGTGTGGTAAATCGGATCTGTCTGATTTGCAATCATTTTAAGAGATTGTGATGAATGACCAGTTTTAACCAACAAATCTTCAAGTTTAGCAATCTTATTTTCTAACTCTTTGATTTCTTCTAAAAGCTTATCTTCTTTCTTTGCAAATTCTTTTTTCAACTCTTCCCGTTCTTTTTCAAGATTGGTATAAGCTGTTTTTTGTTTAGAAAGTTGGTTTTGTAAATCAGAAATTTCCGCATTTAGGGATCTAATTTGCTTTTGTAAATTAACATCAAGTGTATCATATTTTATTTGCAAATGTTTTTCCCTTGAAACAGAATTTTGATAACCATTTTCTAATTCAGACAGTCTTTGTGTATGAAATTGAAAAGCTTTTTCTTTCTCCTTGTATCTCGCAAGCTCAGCGGTCAATTTAGCATTCGCGGCCTTAGCTTCGCGATTGACCTTTTTCACATTCTCAATCTCAATTTGACAATTATTCAACAATGATTCAAATAAAGCACGTGTTTCCTCATCATTCTCAGCATGCTGTGAAACAAAGTCTCCATTATGATTCATATCGGGATTTGACAAATCAATATTGCTATTATTTGGCATTTCCTGGTATGTATCATAATCGTATACTTGTGTCTCAGAATGCTGTTCCTCATGAGGGGACATATTAAACATATCATTATTGTTGAAAGAATTGTNTTATTTGCAAATGTTTTTCCCTTGAAACAGAATTTGCTAAACAATATTTCTAATTCAGACAGTCTTTGTGTATGAAATTGAAAAGCTTTTTCTTTCTCCTTGTATCTCGCAAGCTCAGCGGTCAATTTAGCATTCGCGGTTTTAGCTTCGCGATTGACCTTTTTCACATTCTCAATCTCAATTTGACAATTATTCAACAATGATTCAAATAAAGCACGTGTTTCCTCATCATTCTCAGCATGCTGTGAAACAAAGTCTCCATTATGATTCATATCGGGATTTGACAAATCAATATTGCTATTATTTGGCATTTCCTGGTATGTATCATAATCGTATACTTGTGTCTCAGAATGCTGTTCCTCATGAGGGGACATATTAAACATATCAATATTACAATGAGATATGATGTCCTATTTATAGGAAAGGATTAGGGCAACACTCCCTTCCTTCCTGCCTTTCTAATTCGTGGGCTTTTAGGCCCATTGGACATCTTCTTGAACTTAACTAATAACCATACGATTAACTAAATAACGTAGCAAAATAAGATAATACTAGCAACCTATTACATTGACTGAAATGACCGAGACTTGACTGAATAGTTGAAAATAATAATAACAATAATAATAATAATAATAATAATAATCATAATAATAATAATAATAATAATAATAATATGAATTCCTTGGAATTGTAAACAATCCTCTCATATATGCCATGGAATGTTGAATTCCATATATATGGGATTTTGAAGGAATTTCATTCCATTCCGTTTGCCAACCAAACACAGTACGGAATGGAATTCAGATTCCAAATTCTTTGAATTTGTCAACCAAACACTTTATGGAATGGAATTGGATTCCAATTCCACCAGAATCCTTAGGATTCCGCCGAACCAAACGGGCCCTAATGTTATCACTATAATTTAGGGGAGGTGATTTGCACACTCTATCAATTTATTTGCACACTCAAAAGTTTGTGTCATGACCTTTATACCCTTAATATTTGTGTTTTGATTTGCACACTCCACCATGTGATGTAGGGGTATAAATGTCATGACACAAATATTTTGAGTGTGCAAATCATCTCCCAATTTGGTATTACTTAAATCACGCCAATATAATAAATTGTGATGTAAGAATAATTTGAGGATACATAAATAGTCATAAATAAATTAAATTCATAAATAGTCATAAAAAATAGTCATGTTTTCAAAAAAAAAAAAATAGTCATATTGGTATACATAAATAGTCATGTTTTCAAAAAAAATACGGAGTACATAAATAGTGATGTGTTCAAAAAAAATACATAAACAGTGATACGTTAATTATGGTGAAATATCATTGTGTGTGTCTTAGAGCACAAGGTGTAGATGAAGAGGTTTTCCTCTTTATTCGGGCCCCACATGTGCCACATCACCCAATACCTCTTCACAATTAACCCCTCCTTACTAAACAACTAACCTCAACTTTTTCATTTGAGCCCCACCACTTACACATTTATTTTTTTTATTCATTTCATTAAACAAATTAAATTCATTTCACTAATTATTCAAAATAATACAACATACTAATTTTTATTTCATCCAAATAAAAAAGTTACAATACGAAAAAAAAACCCATACGATATGAAAAAAATACGATACGAAAATAACGAAACGGATAAATACGATATGAAACATCATAAAGAATTTATATAGACTTGTAATTATCGATGAGTGCTGACTTTTCTTCCCAAACTTGCAACACTTGTTCCCTGACCATTTTCAAGGCGACTTGAAGTTGCAAATCTGTTTCATCGTTTCTTAAAAGGGTTTGTAGACCGACCCTGATTATTGGATGGTCTTGAGGCAGCTCACGTAACCTTTNTGTGTGTGAAATATTACTATGTGTTTATTCCAAATGATCAACCCAATACAAATGATGGAGTCCTATGCCTTATATAGTGCAAGGCATAGTAGTTTCAAGGCTTATACATATTTAGCCCTTGAACTTTCTAGTTATTGAATATTGAACATATAACTTCTTAAAACACTTTCCTAACGCAACCTATTACACGATTCAAGAATATAATGACCGACACTTCATAATATAAAAATACAATGCTAACAACTTTTCTTCCTCCTTTTCTCCCGTTTAATTCTTTTCCTCAACCCATCTCATGTTTAATTCTTTCTTTTCTTCTTCCCCACTATTTCTTGTTTAACGCCGGTAATTTTTCATTTTTGATTATCATTTGTTAATTTTTTGATTTGGTTAATTATTAAATGTTAATTGTTAGTTTATAATTGTTAATTTTTTTATTTTTAAATTTTTTTTGATACAGTCGATCTGTGAAGCCGAGCTAGAGTGAGAGTCGAGGGTGAGAGCCGAGACCGCAGCCGAGACAAGTAACGAGCTGACTCAAGCAACGGCACCTCCTGCACGTAACGAGTATGAAGAGTTACTTGCCAGTTCCAACCATCCTCTTTACCCGGGTTGTGACTTTATGACCACCTTGGATTTTATGTCAAAGTTTACGCACCTCAAGGTCAACGGTAAATGGAGTGATACTTCATTTAACAATACGCTAAAATTTCTCCAGGAGTTATTTCCTCCCAGGTTAGGTTACAATCTCCCACCATCATACTCTGCTGTAAAAAAGACATTTAAAAAGGTCGGGTTAGGGTATGAGTCGATACATGCTTGTGAAAATGATTGCTTTTTATATCGGGGGGCTGAGGCCAAAGATTTAGAGTATTGTCCGGTCTGTAACACGTGTAGATGGAAAGACAAGAATACAACGGGGAAGAAAGTTCCTAACAAGGTGTTGCCTTACTTTCCTATCATTCCTAGACTACAACGTTTGTACAAGTCTATTCACACCGCAAAACATATGACTTGGCATGCTACTGGAAAGTCTACGGAACCCGGTATGATGCAACACCCGGTTGATGGTGAAGCATGGCAGAAGTTTGACAGCGGTAAATATTCGAAATTTGCTAAAGAACCAAGAAACGTCCGATTAGGGTTGGCGGCTGATGGTTTCAATCTGTTTGGCAACCTTAGTCAATCATACAGCATGTGGCCTGTTATCTTAACAACATACAACTTTCCTCTGTGGTTATGCATGAAAGAGACTTCTTTGATGCTGACGTTGTTGATTCCTGGCCCTAAATCACCGGCGAAGGACATTGATGTTTACTTAAAGCCTTTGATTGATGACCTTCAGAAATTATGGAAAAAACCAGGTGTCCCGACTATGGACGCTGTCACAGGCAAAGAATTCAACATGAGAGCGATGCTTTTATGGACCATCAATGATTTTCCTGCTCGTAGTAGTTTGTCTGGTTGGAGTAGGCAAGGTTACTACGCATGCCATACATGCAAAGTAGACACTCCGGCTACGCGTCTGACAAGCAAAACAGGTTATGTTGGCCATAGAAGATTCTTAAAAAAACCATAAATGGAGGAATGACCGTACTACATTCAATGGTGCAACTGATTTTAGAAATCCTCCTAAAAAAGATAAGCCGGCTGATATCTTGACTCAACTTGCAATATTGCCCACACGTTTACCGGGGAAACAACCAGATTATGGGGGTGGGAAGATAAAACGTGATACTACAACCGAACTGAACTGGACTAAATGGTCTATTTTCTACGAGCTTCTATATTGGTCTTCTCTTTCTCTACAACACAATTTAGATGTCATGCATATCGAAAAAAATGTGTTGGAGAGTATCTTGAACACTTTGTTAATGAATGAGAAATCCAAAGACACCGCCAAGGCAAGACAAGACTTGCAAGCTTTGGGCATTCGACAGGAGTTGTGGCTCGGAAACAAACAAAACGGGAAGTGCTCGAAGCCTCATGCTAAGTACTCCCTCACACCCGATAAAAGAAAACTGTTCTGTCAATACATCAAAACAATTAAACTACCAGATGGGTTCGGATCCAAGTTCAAATCGAAAGTGACCAAAGATGATAACAATATAACGGGCATGAAGTCGCATGACTGTCATATAATGATGCAACGGTTACTTCCTTATGGACTTCAGCAATACTTGGACGCACAGACTTATGAACCATTAATCGAGCTTTGTTCATTCTTTAAGCAAATTTGCGCCCGAACTTTGATGGTGAATGACATGGTGAAAGCTAAAGACCAGATGATCAATATTTTGTGCAGACTCGAACAAATATATCCTCCTGCTTTTTTCGACATTATGATTCACTTGGTTATGCATTTACCTGAAGAGGCTCTTCAAGGCGGGCCTGTTTCATTCCGGTGGATGTATCCATTTGAACGATACATGAAGAAGCTAAAAAACTATGTACGAAATAAAGCTAAGCCGGAAGGTTCAATGGCGGAGGGTTATGTTGCAGACGAAGCATTAACTTTTTGTTCTCGGTATTTTCGGGGTGAAATTGGGATGAAATTTAATCGTCCCACTGCATCTCAGGGCTGTCCTCGCCCAACAAGTGATTTACAGGTGTTCCGATCACTATGTAAAAGTCTGGTAAAGAGAAAATTATTCGGTTAGGTCTCCCAGAAATGAAGAAAGTGATATTGTATGTACTTCACAACAGTCCTGAGATCGACGCGTACATGAACGAGTTCCAGAGGTACGCGTTTTTATTTTGAAATTTTTGTTTCCCAAGTTATCTTTTCGATTAATTCTAATATCATGAACATTTTCAGTGAACGTCCTGAAAGTGACATGCAGCAAGATTTCCTAGATGGTTTGAGTTGAAGGTAAACTTATTATATGTATTTCCTTGTATAAATAACGACTATATTACTCATCTCTATCTATTCTTATCTTTGTTTATAGATCGGTAATCTTTACACAGCCAATGACCCAAGATGTACTCCCGACTTATTCGCTTTGGCTTATGGACCATCATCGACCGCAACCTCAGTCAACTCTTGCGTAGTCAATGGTGTGAAGTTTGTGGTACACAGCCGCGATGTAAAACGTACAACTCAGAACAGCAGAATTTGTTCACCTGGCAAGAAGAAAGGAGAAATGTATTATGGTTAGCTAGAAGGAATTCTTGAGTTTTCGTATACCCAGTTCAAAGTTGTGTTGTTTCGAGTTAAGTGGTTCGACTTAGCCAAAAGAGGTAGAGTCGAACGTTATAACACTAGAAACAACATGACACAAATTTGGGCATGCAGCACAGCGTTTGAAGATCAACCTTACATTCTAGCAACACAACCAAAACAAGTCTTCTACCTTGAAGATCCTGCCAGACGACCACTCCATTGGAAGGTCGTCCAAGAAGTGAATCACAATACAACATGGGATGTCATCATGGTAGAAGACGATGATGATGTGATACATGGCAACAACTCATCTAATCTCCAACTATCTGCTAATTTGAATGCTTTGGAATTGTCCCCCTTAAATATCGATGGTCAATCAACGTTAGTTGAGGCACCACCACCAATCATTCATGTTGATGACGACGATGAATTTATTGATGATGAAGACGACGATCCTTATGATTTAGCAGATTCTGATGCAAACAATTCCGATGATGAAGTTGAAAATGCGACTGATGGTGTTTATGATAGTGATGTAGATGTAGCAGATTGATCTTAAATTGTAACTTGTAAAACGACACTTATTTGAATGAAATTGTTATGGATTTTTTAAATGTGTATATTTATTTTGAATGTGTATGTATTTGAATGTGTGCATGCTTATGTTAATTTGTTTCCGAATTTCTATATGTTAATTCAACTTGTACTTTTACAGATGGCAGCAGTAGCGTGCGGTCACGGTGGTGATGGTGCCGATGACCCACACCCTTTTCGTCCGAATCAGAGCGGTCACCGCAGTGGTAAGAAACTTAAATTTGATAATTTGAATTTTGTTACTTGTTATTTTATAATGTTTTCACTCAATTCAATTGTAGGATCGTCACAACAACCTCGACGAGGAGGTAGGGCGAGACTAGGTGGAGGCAGGGGTGGTGTTCGGGATGGCGGCATGCCACAGACCCGTCAAGCCAACAAGAACGTAGAGCTCAGGAAAGCTGTGGACAAATCGGGCCCGCAGTCGATCGAGTTCGAGAGCGCAGATCAGAAGACATATACTCATGTCGGGCCCAACCGCGCATGGTTCAGCAACTACGTTGGCGAGTTGGTTAGGTCCTTGCCGTTGCACTATCCCTCCTGGTACGATCTTGAGGAAGCGACTCGACATAACTTCATGAACCGACTCGGGGTCAGTTGTTTTATTTTCCTTTTAATTATATCTCTATATTTAATTATTTGAATGTGTACATTTATTTAAATTTGTTTAATTGTGTATATTTATTTAAATTTGTTTATTTATTTATATCTTTATGTTAATATTAACTATATTTGATTGCAGGAATTCTTCGACTTGCAGACCCACATGCGCAACCCCAATTGGAGACGTATTCGGAAGGGCATCAATGCGTATATTGCTAAGGTCTACTCCGACAACAAGGGCGCCATGAAGAAGACTTACTTTACGCTGCAGGGTGGGGCTCCGGCGGTGGATCAGATACGAAGAAACCCTCCTACGAACGTCGAGCCGTCCTTGTGGGAGGAGCACATCAAGTTTTACATGAATGAGAAAAACCTGAAGCGAGCTGCGGTGAACAAGGAGAACCGAAAGAAGAATAAAGTGTACAGCCGCCACGGTTCCAAGTCATTGGCCGCTATTCGCCACAAATATGTAAGACACATTTTATTTTTATAAAAGTATTTTAATTTTAGTTATATATTAATTAAAATTTTTAATTATATAAAGTAACTAATTTTAATTTTATAAAAGTATTTAAGTTTAATTAAAATATATATAGTGTTTAATTTGTCATTTTTAATTTGTTTCATCTAATATGCATGTGTATATACAGTTTCAGACCAGCAAGGACAAGCAGTACCCGTCACTCATCCAGAGCTATTACGACACACACTGCGACAAGGATGGGAATTGGTTGCAGGATGAGGCTCGGGTTCAGTATGTAAGTATCGTTTTTTTAATTTATTATTTATTTATTTATTTCCCCAAACACGCACTTTAATGATTCATTGAAACATAATCTTGTAATTAACCCGACATATATATTAATTTTCTCAATTTTTTTCAACTAAATAGGAGGAGATGGTTTGGCTGAGAGATTTGGGAGCAGGTACGCCTGAAGGGGTGGCGTACACGGAGGAGCAGATACTTGCTATGGTTCTTAAGGGCAAGCAGCGGGGCCACATAGCCGGACGGGGTAGGGTGCTAGCCGGGGAGAGCAGGCCAGAGTTACCATACACCCCGCCTCCACCTCCAGGTATGTACAGTGTGATAATATAGTAATTATAGATTACTCGATCATGACTCAAATTAAGTATTGCAATAGCTGTTTTTAAATTTTGATTATTTCGTTTTCAGAAATAGCCGACTTGACGACGAAGCTTGCTGAGGCCGAGAAGAAGATGCGGAAAGATGAACAAGAACGTAAGTCCATGAAGGCGACGCTCGATACTTGACAGGTTTTATGTCGTCCAACCCGCGATAGCACGAGTATCTTAGTCAGGTGGGATCTCAGCCCGTTGATGGCTCGGGCAGTGGGTCTGGCGCTGGAGGTAGTGGCTCAGCTGGAGGGAGCGGGAGTGGCAGAGACGGTGAGGATGGTTCTGGTGATGATGAGTGATTTGGGGATGTAGAGGTACAAACTTGGGTTATTTTGTGTTGTACTTATGTTTGAATTAATGTTTTGGCGACCCTTATGTTAGTATTGTGTAGTTTAACCTTTTGGCGACTTGAGCATCGCGGATATTGAAACATTTGTTGATATGGCAGCTAGGTTTAGATATTACCACACCTCGTCTTGTAGACTTTATATGTTTTAATGCATTTTGAGGGTGTTTAGCGATAATTTGCAAGTGTTTTAGCCGATGTCGAGTTGTATGTGTTTAGGACATGTTAAAATTGGTTGGTTAAAGGTTCTGGTTGGTTACAGGTTTTGGTAGATTTTTTCCGAAAAATTTTCTGGAAAAAATCTGGAATTTTGCTGGTATGCAGCTTGCTGTTAGCAGCATACCAGTATGATAACGTCGACATGTCGACGGTATCATAAAACTAAATTTAACAAATTAAGTTATTATACCGTCGACATGTCGACGGTATAATAACGTTATAATTATTTATTTATTTTATTATGCCGCCGACATGTCGACGGTATAATAATTAATTTTTTAAATTTAGTTTTGTTATACCGTCGACATGTCGACGGGACTATTTAAAAACAATTAACAAATGTTAATTAGTTTAATAATTAGCGACATTATACTGTCGACGGGAATATAACGTCGAAACACCCAAAACTTTGACTGAAAAACCATGTGGGACCCACCTAGTCGACGGGCATTGTCGACGGGATAGTCGTTCCCGACGAGGCATCCACGACAAGCTTATCCCGTCGTCTTTTCGATGGGAACATATCATCCTGTCGACATGTCGACGGGAAGGGGGTTAAAAAGTCGACGCCGAAGGCGTCGATTGTACTAGTGTCTGTTTACACACATAGATGAATATATGACGATATTGTGGAGATAAAGAGAGTAAATAGAAGTAGGAATAAGGTTTGTAACAGTTATGGACTACATATATAGGGTTAATTCTAAATATAGGTAACGAACTTTTCAAAATTTCAATGTTAGGTATTTTACTCACGAAAATACCAAGTTAGGTAACCAAACTTTGTGAAACCTTCAATGTTAGGTAATATTACTTGCTAAGCTTATGGGGTCCACATATGACGTCATATAAACAGTTATATCTCCCTTTTCCATCTTTTCCCTCTTTCTTCCCCTCTTTATCTATAATCCCAATCAAACCCAATTAAACTCATTTGCTTGATTCAACTTATAGTCATCACCATGGCTACTGCCACCATATTAACCTCACCATAACCATTTCCATGTCCCACTGGTGTCGATGTGTGTGGTGAACTTGGTGAAAAAAATGATGGCCGGAATCATTGTTTGGTTGTAACATACTACATTAAGGAAATTTGAAGAATCTGAGAATGGGGTCAAAAAATCGAGATCAGTTTTAATTGATATAACAAATGATTCACCTATTCATGGGCTTGCAATTGGGAATTTAAAAACACCATTATCAACAGTTTCTAAGAAACGATCGGTAGTTTGCAGTAGTGAATCGATATATGAACCGGGGTTAGGTGAGGCTTTATTGAGGTTTTGATTTGATTCTTGATTTGGGATTTCTTGGTTTTTATTGTTTTGATATGGGTTTTTGTTAATCTCCTGTGTAAAAGCATTTGGGATTTCTTGGTTTTTATTAAACTCCAAACACCTTTATTCTAATCATACCTGAAAACCAAAGGTGTATGCAAAGCCTTACCAACATTGTGGTATCCTCAGCCTTGCATCATTCTATCACAGTTTCAACATCAGATCCATTGTTCTGCAAAAAAATACCTAGCCAAATTACTTTGGTTTGACAGATTTCATAGGTTTTAACTCGAATGCTAGAAAAGAAAAATAGATGGTGGTTGTTGCAGTTGGTGGTCGTGGGTGTGGGTGTGGGTGGAGGAAAAAGAATGGGTTGTCAAATAATGGTGATAAGATGAGGGAGGTTGAAGATGAGGGTATTTTAGTAATTTACTCTAAAAATATATAATAAAAAATGACTGTGGTACAATGGCAACCGGTTTAGCAGGTCACCGGTTGCAAAAATTGCTCAAATTACCTAACATTGAACAAAGTTGAAAGTTTAGTTATCTAACTTGGTATTTTCGAGAGTAAAATACCTAACATTGAAAATTTTGGAAAGTTCGTTACCTAACAGTAGAATTAACCCACATATATACTAGTATTTGTGTATATGAACTTTGATTAAGGCAGTCTGAGTGGGATGTACAACACAATAAATATGGCAACATTAACAATTTAACAAGTACATAACTTTGTCTCAAAATGCTATGATTAATCCAAATGCTATCTAAAAGACTACTGTCATTGATTTACACTTTGAAATGAAATCAGAAATCTCTTTGTTCTCAAGTATATAAAGTAAAATGAGCGTGCCTTAAACATAAACTATGAATAACATGTACTACCTAATAGATTGCGTACTTGCGTTTAGTACAAACTCATTCCATAAATATCCAAACAATAGAGTGAGGGTAGTTAAACATAACCTAAGTAATTATCTACATGTAACGCCTCCTGTTATATTTATTAAGTATAAAACTGTAACGCCTCCTGTTATATTTATTAAGTAATTATCTACATGTAACGCCAAATATAACAGGAGGCGTTTAGTACAAACTCTTAATTTTTTTTGTTTTTTTAAATATTTATTAAGTATAAAACTGTAAAAACGAAACAGAAAATATAAAGTTTGATAAATCAAAAGTAGTAAAACACAAAAAATACGGAGCAGAAAACCATAAAAAATGTTTTGTCCGGTTAATAAAGTGGGTAAAACTGAGGGAAAAAATGAGGAACAGAAATTTTAAACTTTGACAAGTCAAAAATAGTAAAAGTTAAAAGAAATGAAAAAACATAAAAAAAAGAAATTGTATTTTCTTGTTCAAGTGGCACAGGACCTTCGATCTACCATAGGGTAGAATACTACCGAATTCATTCTATTGAAGCATAACATTTCATTTCCTGTTGCATTTCTTTGGTTTGGAAGTTCCAGAATGTTGTCTGTGGATTTCTAGCGGTGTTAGGAGGTATCAGTTGTAAAAAAAGATGTAAAAAAAGATGCAAGGGATACTAATAATACCGCCCGTTTTTACGGTTAATTTTTAGGTCCCAAACGAGCCATCGTAGTCATGTCTCCAACTGATAATTCTAGAATGAGGCCACACTCTGCCACTCATTTCCTCTTTCAATCAATCAATTTTTTTTTTTTTTTTTTTTGGTAAACATGAGTTTTCAACTCGACATTGCGAGCCGACTAATCCCACGGCGACTACCCTTTTTGGATAAGCCCGAAGTCGGCGCAGGTGAACCTCGCCACAAGGGGATTAATCAATCAATTTTCAACAAGAATACAAACCTTAGATTGATGTAAAACTTTTTAAAGTTTGAGAAAAGATGGTTTTTGTTTTGGTTTTATGGATGACTAGTTCTAGAAAATCATTATGTTCTTTAATCATAAGTGATTAAGCTAAACTATAAT
>LBNU01004317.1:108655-123325 GCA_014162995.1 Artemisia annua | reverse complement strand
CAAATTAAGACCTAAAAGACCAAAAACCCGCTAATAAATGCCAAATATATGTGTTTTTGTGTTTTTATACATGCAGGTAAGAAAATATGAGAAAACGACAAAAACCAAGACAAAATCACGAAAAACGAGCACGAGAATGGAAAGAGTATAATTTATAGCCGGGAAGTGAAATCGAGCTCAAAATGACAAAACAAGTCCCTGGAAGATTTTAAAGTCTCAAGAATAGTCCCTGGATAAAGTTTTCACAAATGGTCCCTCACCTTTGAGAAGTTGTCAAAAATAGTCCCTTAGAGAAGAATTTACAGAAATGACAATTTTGATCCTCCATAAAAACAAGACTTGTCACAAATAACCCTTGGAACCAATCATGAAAAGTTGGCAAGCTTGGTCCCCATAAAAATCAGATTTACACATTGAGTCCCTATACTTTCTAAATCCTAAACTACAAAACCATAACCACTTAATAAACTAAACCCAAAACCAGATTTAACCCAATACCCCAAATAATAAACCCAAATCCAACCCTTAACCCTTACCACCCTTGGCCCAAAACACCACCAAGCCCATTCCAATATAACCCGGCCCCCTTCACCACAATTAATACCATTTAAATAAAAATAAAAAAAATATACCCGCGAACCATTTTTCCCCAATTCAACCCCCCCACGAACCCTAACTTTTACCACGGTCAAATTCAACATAATTACCCAATCATTATCCAATCATGATACGTCTAGAAGATGTCAGAAGTGTCAGAAGGATCTAGGAGTGCATACGTGGACCAATAAGGGACTATACGCAGGATTGAGGTTATCTATCCCATCAAATCAAAGGTTGGAAATTCATGGAAGGTTCTGGGATATGATCTAAGGGACGAGAGGAATGATTCTTGAAGTTTCAAACCGACATTGGAAGACTATAAATAGGGGCTGAGCTCATTGGTTCAAGTGTGTAGATTTTAAGCTAATAGAATAGGTGTTGTGTTAAGCTTTCTGTAATCAACTCTTTGTACTCAAGCATTTAGATTTTAATAAAAATTTAGTTTTCTTTAAAAGCTCTCTACTTTACTTTACTGCAAATTTCTTACTGCTTATTCCTTTCTGCTTATTTAATTTAACTGCTTATTTACTTATTAGCTTTAAATAAATCTTAGCTTAACTTAGTTACTAGTTCCTTTACTGCTTTTCCTTATAAAAATAAATAAATAAATAAATAAAATAAAAAAAATAATAATAAAAAAAAAATTCAGAAAGCTATTAAGCTCAAGCTTATTGGAGTGCTTATTCTGACTAGCTAAAGTAGCCAAGGAAGACTTTAGCCTGTCACAAAGACAGGCATCAGTGGAACACCCTTCATTGAGTCAAGGGTACCCAGGTTTGCTTTCTATTTTAATTTTCTGCTTCTTTTGCTCATCTGCTGATTAGTAGTTTAAAATAGATATAGTGTTGCTTATTTAGAGTAATTTGAATTGTTTGTTATCTGTTCTTAGTTGGTTTTGTTTTTCTTGCATCTTATCACAAAGAATTGTGTTATCTGAGTTTGCTGTCAACATATGTGGTCTGCAATATCTTGAATCAGTTGAGCATTGGATTATTTGAGACACTAGACAATTTATATATCTGATAAGTAGTAAGATTGCACCATTAGCTTAGTAGTTTAGGGTAGGTTTAAGGTAATCATAGTGTAAGTCATCTGTTTAAGGAGTGTTTGGCATTAGTGTTCATTTGAGGATAGCATATCATCTAAGTCTCAATCCTGCATCATTTAAGCTCACTTAGGTATAAACAAGTTAGGTTAATTGAGGTTTTGAGGTATAGTATCCTAAAAAGTCAAACTCTTAAAAATTACTAGGTCTGCTAATTGGACAGTTAGTGTAATCTGTATTTTAGGTGCATATTAGGTATTAATAACTTAATCTAGGTTCAAAATTGCATAACACAACAACATTAGTTCATTAGGATCAATAGAAATTGGAAAAAGTCAATTCTCAAGTTCATAATAAAAAGTCAACACTGCAGCCCACATCCAGTTTGAGCAGATCTTCCATCCAATCCCTAGGCTTCATTAGGTGTTTAATCTAGGTATAAATTGTGATTCTAGTATCTCTGGTGGGTAGACTACAGGTCTCAATAAGCTTATTTCATCCACAAGTCCATATAAGCACTTAAAAAGAAAATCAAAAGTTGCTATTTGCTGAATCACTCCCCTGCTACCCAGTCACATACCCAGATTCATAAGCTCATAATTTGATCACTAGTGGACCATTTGGTGGGATTTTTGGGGCAAAGTACTCACAAGCTGGTAGATTTTAAGTTTCTGCTTTTGGTTTACCCATAAGTGCTTATTTGAGTAGCTTAATCTGCCTATCTTTTCTGTCCCAATTCTGTGTATGCAATAAGCTGTTGGAGTGATTTTCTGCTTATCCATTAAGCTTTTCTGTGCTTTTAATAATCATTAGTGCTTATTTAGGTATAATCTAGGTCCTGTAAAAGTTTGGGGTTAATTGCTAAAGTTTTGCTTAAATATTGCTTATTTCCAAACTGCTTATTGTGTCCAATAGCTTATTCAGAGGTCAAAACTTGTTTTGCTTATTTTTCCCAGTATCCTTAGCTTATTTTAGATTTTCTCTAAAAAAATCAGAATTATCTAAGCATTTTTACTATTTATTTTATTTAATTTTAGTTTTTAATCACTTTTTAATTACTTTTAATTAATAATAATTAAATAAAAACCCCAAAAAAATAGTTTTCTGTTTTAAAAATAGTTTTTAGTAGTTTTGTAATCTTAAGAAAATAAATTTCACTTTTCAAAGTTATTTTCTTTTATTTAGTATTTTTAATAATTATTAATAATTAAAATTAGTTTTTAATTAATATTTAATATATAAAAAGTATAAAAAGGGTATAATTTAAGTTTTAAAATTTAGTTTAAAGTAATTTAGGATTTTAAAAATTAATTTTCATTTTTCTTAAAAATATTTTCCTTTTAGTTTAATTAAATTAGTTTTTAAGTAATATTAAATAAATAAAAAGTAAAATAAAAGTATTTTAAATAAAAGTAAAGTCTAAATTTACATTTTCTACCCCTAGGAATTTAGAATTTACATTTAGGATTTAGGATTTCCCTAGTTGACTTAGTTTTTCCCGAGATTAGCTCAGGAATTTAGGATTCGATCCCGTTTTACGTTTAGGTTTTTATTTCCGTGTTCTACGTGTTTTTCCGTGCTTTCCGTGTTTATTTGTTTTTACGTGCTTTTATTTGTAGAAATTTAGGGTTCCCTTAGCCTGCACGATTCATTTCACGAATCACGAACACGAACCAACGAACCAAGTTTCAGCCTTCGTTGGGAGAAACGACCCAGGGATACATATTTACCGGTGCTATCCTCGGACGATATTGTTGGTGTATTATATACGCTATCATTGTTCCATGCACAAGTGGGATGATGCGTGGTTTTGCAACCTTGCAAAAGGTTTTACTTCTCAAGGGATCTTGAGAAGCTTGCAATCCCCACCAGGCAGTGCACCTGACCGATGTAGTAGAGTGAGTGGCAAGTACCGGGGTATTGATCGTTCTCTCGGGAATAGTGTCGTTAGGATTGAAACTAATCTAACTAGGTCTAGAGGTGAGGGATGATTCTTTTTGTATTTTTATGTTTTATGAAAAGCAAGTAAAATATCTCGGGTACTGGAAGAGTGGGCGGAATTAGTTGCTAGCCAACTAACCCAAATAACTACTTAAACAATAAAAATAAAATAACAGGAAAATAAAAATGGAAAGAACTTCTTATATGGAGAAAAGCGTGTTTACTTAGATTTCATTACTCCTTAATTATCTTTTATTGATTAATTGGTTTGTCACAATTGCGTGGATGAAGGGTTGCATTCCTTAATACCATTCGCGGGGCCGTGTACGATCTTTCCCAACTCTATAAGCTTCTATCTCTTCCTATGACAACACGTTTAGTATCCTATCATGGCCTCATAAATAGTTACTTATGCATTTAATACAACCAATAAAACCGTAGTACACATTCGATTACGTTTCTTAAGACGTTCAAGCAAGTTACCGTATAGGAGATTAGCCAGTTTTCTTAAGCATAACGCTAAAATCAATCGCCCACAACAATCAATGACAAACCAACAATCAATAATCAATAACTAAGTTTCATTAGATCTAAGCAAACACAAATAAACCTAAGCTAACATGTTAATAGAAAGAAAAGCATACAAGAAAATCAAACAACACATAGACATATTGAATGATTAAAGGATAACTTATCTTCAATTAAACATAGGCAAAGAAAGGGTATGAAACCCTTGGAAAAGGTCTGAAATTCGAGTTAGGGTTTATGTGTGTGTTACACCAAAAGTTCCTCTCTAATGAATGAAAAATTCAAAAATATANTTAATAGAAAGAAAAGCATACAAGAAAATCAAACAACACATAGACATATTGAATGATTAAAGGATAACTTATCTTCAATTAAACATAGGCAAAGAAAGGGTATGAAACCCTTGGAAAAGGTCTGAAATTCGAGTTAGGGTTTATGTGTGTGTTACACCAAAAGTTCCTCTCTAATGAATGAAAAATTCAAAAATATATATAGAATTTACAATCTGACGACGTCACCTTTTGGGTCGTGACGCCGTCAAGTCGCCGTCCTAGGGTTTCTCTGATTGCCTAGATCCACTTCTGACGTCGTCTGGTTCAAATGGGTTCTGGTTCGTCTCTCTTTAGGATAACAAGTGACGGCCTTGACATTTTAACACGTGACATCGTCACGTGTAAATCTTCAAATTCTTTTCTGGTGCGTCAAGTGCAAAATGATTATCCACCTCTTGATCAACGTGTGACGGCGTCACCTAGTGAGCCTTGACGCTGTCAAGGCTGTTTCCAGCTTGGATTCTTGACTTTGTCGTTTTCTTCACTTTTTGCTCCAAAAACGTCCAAAATGCTCCATTTTCCAGAATTCTTCTCCAAAGTACCTAAATTGACAAAAGAAACGATTTGAGGTAATAATTGATCATAATATCACGACTTAGGGCTTAATGACCCCCTAAATGCGTAACAAATTTCTCCTTATCATGTGAGAAATGTTATATTTAATTGTGTGCAAGAAACAACTCATAAAGATATGATTTAACAGATTCTCTTGCCTGAAAGGTAAGAGACTAACATTATAATAGGGTTTATACACATCTAATTTAAGAAACACTTGAAGTTGTAATTTACGTCATGTGAGAGCTTGGCTAGATTACAATCGAAAGGTAAATTCATACTTTCATTACTAGCAGATCAACTGATGTAATGGAATTATGTTAATTTGCAGTTTCTAAATTAGATACCTATTAGAACGTGTGTCAATATGATATCAAGACTACTTTAATTTGTATATTTATGAATTCTTTGAATGACATAAATTAATAAATTAATCTAATGCTACTTCAATCTGAATATTTATGTATTCTTGGAATGACATAACTAAATGAAGAAATAATGTTGTGTTACATTATTATGAAGTAATAAATTAACTTGGAAATACTATTGAAAACCAAGAGATGGTGTTCATAATTACTTTAGTTAAACATGTTTATGTTTCATTTTAAAGATATAAACATAAAGTCTTTTAATTGTTACAAGACTTACAATAAAGTAAGATGTTATCTTGTATGTTTTTTAATTAAGACATATACATGAAGTCATTAAATTGTTAAATGACTTATAACGTAATAGTGGGATTATAACAGTTTATGTTTTCTTGTAGAGACATGGACATGAAGTGACTTTGTAAAATTACTTTGAGTTATAAAGCATGTAATTTGCGTGAAAATACTATTATACCATTAAAATAACTTAGTTGGTAAATAGACAAGCCAAAAGGAATATGGTTATCTTAAATATTGTTAGATTGTCTTACAATATTAATCCTAATGAAATACAAAATGTTTATGGTATGTTCAGTTAGAAAAATCAAACTCTTGTTATAATTGTTTATTTAAAGATAACTATGACTTCTTTTCTTCCAAAAGTTANATAATGTTGTGTTACATTATTATGAAGTAATAAATTAACTTGGAAATACTATTGAAAACCAAGAGATGGTGTTCATAATTACTTTAGTTAAACATGTTTATGTTTCATTTTAAAGATATAAACATAAAGTCTTTTAATTGTTACAAGACTTACAATAAAGTAAGATGTTATCTTGTATGTTTTTTAATTAAGACATATACATGAAGTCATTAAATTGTTAAATGACTTATAACGTAATAGTGGGATTATAACAGTTTATGTTTTCTTGTAGAGACATGGACATGAAGTGACTTTGTAAAATTACTTTGAGTTATAAAGCATGTAATTTGCGTGAAAATACTATTATACCATTAAAATAACTTAGTTGGTAAATAGACAAGCCAAAAGGAATATGGTTATCTTAAATATTGTTAGATTGTCTTACAATATTAATCCTAATGAAATACAAAATGTTTATGGTATGTTCAGTTAGAAAAATCAAACTCTTGTTATAATTGTTTATTTAAAGATAACTATGACTTCTTTTCTTCCAAAAGTTAAGGTTAGAAAATTGAGTATGGATTGAACATACTCAATAAGACTCCAACCTAGATGATTAATAAGACACCATCATATAATGAAATGTAATGAATCACATTATGTCTTAAAATGAAGTTATAAATTTGTTAAACTACTTATGAGTAGGTTATTAACAAATAAATGTCATGAACTGTCATTGTGTTTTGTAATGTCCCAAAAGAGAACATTGTATTGTTGCTCTATTTGCTAAGTATTTATAGATAGTCTTTAAATTACTAAAAGCAAGTGGGAGTTTTGATCTTTAAAGGATAAAATTACAATATACATAATCTTCTAAAATAAAATAGTGAATATCATAATGAGGCTAGACATGAAAATGTTAAACCTCAATGATGGAATTATCATTCATAAATTAGCAAAGATACATCAGATATTTGATTAATATGTTGAGGGCTATGAGTTACAGGATTATTGTAAACCTGATAATCATTATGATACATTACCAAATATGGAATTGGGTAAAGTATACATGCTATGAATGATTAAGATGCTGTCCAAAAAGATAATCAATTTTAGAAACTTGGTTTATCTTAATAGTTAGACTAGAAAATGAAGATGAGTTTCTTAAAAGATAAGGTAACCCTTGTGTGGTTTAAATCTTTATATAGAAATCATATGGACAATATTGTACACATATTTAATGCATGTCTTATGACAAGATTATTAATCACATTTAAGCAATTAACTGTGATTGGATATTCTATCCTAAACATATTAAATATATAAAGATTGTGATTGTCATATTTTCATTAATATGAAATTGACAATGGAATATCAAAACTCTTTCTTGAAGTGATTACTTGAGCGATGACGATAAGTAATCAAAAGGAGTTATGAATTCAAATAAATCTTTAGAAGTGTACAAAGTGCAATAATCCATAAATGGATAAATGCATGCATCTAGGAGATTATTCTTATGTTTAATTAATAAATCCATGTTTTGATTTTTTTATAATTAAAATAAGATAATTTCTAAGTATTCCTGAAAGCTAGTGGGAGTATTATGTTTAATTTCCTAAATCATATATGTTGTAAAACATATAAGAAGTAATATTCCATCTAAGTAAAATGTTAAGTCTTAGTTTGGAATGAAACTTTACTTGAAAGATTTAGAAAATATGACATACAACCTGGGAATGAATGTTTATTAATATAAACATATGCGGTAATTGAATCTAATAGAACATGATATATCATTTAGAATATCTAAATGGATATGCAGAACATGAATAAAATCTAAGTATGACTCAAGGATTTTTCATGTACATCATGTTATTGTTGTATCATGCTTAATTACAAGATGATTTGACAACATTGATATCCTCAGACTAGAATAGCTTCCGTATTCTATAGATGAACAATTTTTCAATTGTTGTGAAAATTGTCATAACCGACAAACTTGAATGTTTGGAAGGCATCAAACATTACACAATTGATATTAATGTTTACGCGAATTTTAAAGAGCATATTGTTGTTTGCATACAATGATGGTAATGAAATTGAAATGACACTCAATACTAGTCATGGTGAGGATTTCATCTTTAGCCATATGTACTAGTTGTGCTTACTAAGAGCATAGTTGCATTATACATTAATGAATAAGAATACTTTAAACTTTAAAATATTTTGGAAGTTTGATTATCATAAAATGGTGGTTAAGGATGTCACACACTTTATGAAATATTATGTGGCATTATCAAAATAGTTGAGTATGCACATACAAGAACTTCACTAGTTGAATTCTTAAATAAGTATTCTCAAAATTCCGATATATCAAAGTTGGATGATTTATGTTTTGTCAACAAGTATGAATGTCATTACTCGAGATATAATTCATCAACTAGAGTTATCATGCATTGATCTATTTAGTATTTGGATAAGGGATGTTAAACAATTATTATTTATAATGAATTAAAGTACTTGGTATGTTTGTTTTCATTAATAACAAATTGTATCCTATATTTGCATGTTTAAATCAGTGAATAAATGTTATTCTAAATTGTCCGTTGTCAGTTAATAATATGGGAATATTATTAAATTAAGACAAATATGAATTTGGTGTAATATACTTAGAAGTATATTGATGCGTGGACATGCCATTTCAGATGATATTCAATGATACTGAATATATGATTTATCCCAACTATATAATGTTACTTTATAGATCTTGTCATTAAGTAAATCCTAAGAAGTTATCCTCAGACTTGAGATACCAGATAACTGTCATGAATGTAGTGCATTTTGTGAAACAACTTAACGCTATACGTAACTTGTAGTCATAAGAGTTGTTTTCGGAAGTGTTACAAAGTTTGTGGGTTTTGCTTGTAGTCAATACAGAATTTGTTCCTTCAAATTAATTTTTGGAGTTTAATACTGCTGGGCCCCTCGTAGGGTTGTTAAGATGTCTGCGTGGCCACGCCCTAGATCTTCCCTAAATATGTTCAGACGATTTGGTAATCTTGTCAGTCACAAACAACGAGAAACAGAATTGTTAATTAAGAAATGCCTTTGATCCGTATTCTTATTAACGTGGTATTAGAAACAAAATGATAATAATAATGAGAAATCATTAAAAGGTTTTCCAGGAGCCATACTCGATTTGTATTAAGAGGCATCGGCGTGTTGCTAGACGCTAACCAAATGTGATCACTCTATTATGATATGTCTGAGTGNAATAATATGGGAATATTATTAAATTAAGACAAATATGAATTTGGTGTAATATACTTAGAAGTATATTGATGCGTGGACATGCCATTTCAGATGATATTCAATGATACTGAATATATGATTTATCCCAACTATATAATGTTACTTTATAGATCTTGTCATTAAGTAAATCCTAAGAAGTTATCCTCAGACTTGAGATACCAGATAACTGTCATGAATGTAGTGCATTTTGTGAAACAACTTAACGCTATACGTAACTTGTAGTCATAAGAGTTGTTTTCGGAAGTGTTACAAAGTTTGTGGGTTTTGCTTGTAGTCAATACAGAATTTGTTCCTTCAAATTAATTTTTGGAGTTTAATACTGCTGGGCCCCTCGTAGGGTTGTTAAGATGTCTGCGTGGCCACGCCCTAGATCTTCCCTAAATATGTTCAGACGATTTGGTAATCTTGTCAGTCACAAACAACGAGAAACAGAATTGTTAATTAAGAAATGCCTTTGATCCGTATTCTTATTAACGTGGTATTAGAAACAAAATGATAATAATAATGAGAAATCATTAAAAGGTTTTCCAGGAGCCATACTCGATTTGTATTAAGAGGCATCGGCGTGTTGCTAGACGCTAACCAAATGTGATCACTCTATTATGATATGTCTGAGTGGGAGCTGTTAGTTTTATAGACATAAAATAACAGGCGTGTTTTACGATCGAACTCGAGATCATGGGATTGCACACTTTACGTATGAAGAGTAAATGAATAATAATTATTATAAATGTTAAGAATAATTATTAATAAACAAAACATGTAACGATCGTTAGTATTTAACGGAAAAGGCTAACGACCGTTAGACGAAAAAAAGGAAAGTAATATTTGTGAATAATTGGAAGGTCAAGAAGGTTCCGGAATTGCCTTCGGAACCCTAAACCAATCGGCACACAAAGGAGGCACCTCCTTTGTGCCTTGGACTCCAAGTTACTTCACCTATATAAGCAAACTCAAGGTTATTTGTTCCACACACTTGTACACACAATAATCTTGAGTTTTCTGTTTTCTTTTCTTATCCCAAAATCGATCAAACAATCCCTAATTTTTGGGGATTCTATTTTTGTCTTCCAAATTGTTTTGTTATTCAATTACTTGCATAATCTTTTACTTGAAGTAGTACGTGTGTACAAGAACGTGAATCAAACACACTATTGTTTGATTCTTGGATTGAATTACAAAATCGGTAAGGGGTAATTCTTATAATCCTATAAACCCTAATTAGGGTTCTTGATTTGAAAATTTGCATTAATTGATTCTTGTTCGGGCTAGAATCAAACGATACTTTTATTTGATCTTTGGTTAATTAATTATGCATTACATAATCTTAATTGCTTCCGCTATGCTTTCTTGATGTTATTGTTTATATATGATTGTCATGAGTATATAATTCCAACAAATTCTTCATACATCACATAGAACAATTTTGAAAAGATTATATGACTATACAATGACCTCAACACATTGGTTTATACGATTAAATAAGGAACTTTATGTTTACTAAGTTGAAAATCACAATTAACTAAGGTAATTTATAAATGCCTTTCTGTTTATTATATGCATTTTTTATTTAGAAAAGAAAGTTCGAGTTGAATAATTCTCTCTAACAGATACCTAGACAATCCCTTATACAAATCACCCCCCAATAAATTCTTAATTTTTTCTCAATCCCGTTTTCCTGGAGTATTCTGAACCAAATCTTTTTCCTTCAAACATTCAGACATTTCAACTTTTGGTCATGATTTGACCCTTATTCCCAATTTGGTCATGCTCAACTGCTCGACTGCTCAACTGGCCTCTTTGCTCAACACGTGTCCCACTTTCACTTTTTATTACTATTTTTGGGTGCAGCAAAATCTCTGACAAGATCTTTGTTACTGTTGTTAGTGGGTGTACTTTAAAATAAATTATTGCTCGACTCACTTGCTCGACTGACGGCTGCTCGACTGACGGTGTACTTTAGCCCTTTCAAAAGTCAAAAAGTTGTCAGAAAATCTTTTAGATAGATTTTCTTTGTACTTCCAAATCTCACTTAAAGATTTCTTTTTGTACTTTTAATTAATTTTTTATTCACTTCTTTTTTTTCCTCTTTCATAATTTCAAATTTAAAAAAAATACAAAAACACACACACATTACACACGGAGAATATGTGTTGGCAAACGTGCATGGTTTAGAAGGCAAACACATACACATTACACACGATTGACGGCGATTGCAACCCATCTTCCAAATGATCAGAGTCCGCCCCATTTCTCGCGACACAAAAGTCACCGGAGAAACAATCAGGCAAGCGGTTAGTCAAACGAATCCGATCACCGGAAACGCTCAGGCAAACGATTCGAGGGTTAATGACTAACGCTTGATCTGATGGATGACATACAAGTAAGTTAATGATTAACTTATCGATCTAATCACTGTTTATGGTTGCTTATTACGATTCTAGGGTTTGCTTATTTAACAAGATGTTGTTGCCATTTTAGGGTTTGCTTTTTTTATGTTTGGGATTGCCTATTACTGTTTAGGGTTTGCTTTGTTTCATGTTTGATTGGATCTGATGTTGTTGTTGCCGTACAAGTTATGTTAGTGACGAAATTGTTTAGATATGTTTAAAGGAATAATTAATGTGTAGGTTCCTTGGTTTAGAATTGTATAGAATCGGATTTTGTTAAGTATCTAGGATAGAAGTTGCACATGGAAGTTCTGGTTTGTGTATATGTTGTTGGGTGGGTTTACGGAAGTTTATTTAGGTGTACTACACTACTGCTTAAGAACAAATGATTAGCATCCTATTAAAGGAAATTTTATGGGCTGCTTTGGTTTTTATTGAGCAAGCCAATTTCATTCTTCTGTAGTTCTTGAACACTTGTGACTAGATGAATGCTGATAGGTGCTTTAGATGGAGTAATAATGTCTTAGTTTAAAATGAGAGGCTTATTAGTTTGCGTAGAAAAGTCGTGTACATTGGAAAATGTTATCAGAATAGTTGGTTATTTTACCATCACTGTGACCTTTTACAAACCTTGTGTTACCCACTTTTATCCTTTTCTCTATGCCCATCGAATGTCATCATCGAGATATGTATTTTAATAAGTTGATACTAATTAGATATCTGTATGGATAATGTGCCCAGAACATGACTGCTAGTAACATAGTAGCATTTTAAAGCTGATTCAATGGTCCAAGTGCACAATCTACTTTTATCCACTTTATCCTTTTCTCTATGCCCATCGAATGTCGCCATCAAGATTTGAGTTTTAATAAGTTGATGCTAATTATATATCTGTGTAGATAATGTGCCTAAAACATGACTGCTAGTAACATAGTAGCATTTTAAAGCTGATTTAATGGTCCAAGTGCACAATCTACTCATTCCATCCATCATATTTTGTAAGCTCACCTTCCCAGTTGCAAATGAGACAAGTTCAAACAAAAGAGAATTTGAACCTTCACCATGTAGCTTAGAAAAATTGAAGTCTTAGGGGATTTGTTAATTTGTTCATTTGTTTAGACCATGAAAGTCAGCAACAGTGCTGTTATTGCCGAAACAAAACAAATGACTTGTTATGCTTGACACATTATTTCTCTAATTAACTCATTTCATCATTTACTGGAGTTCCTGCACAACTGATTCACGCTTGCCAACTTGAAGCATATAGGTTATGCCTCTCTAGTAGTTCTTTGTATTAAGTGATGGATGTTGTGACAGTCATTGTTACATCAACATACTGGCTCAATAACCTTCCAATCAACTAAAATCATCTCTGGCTGTTCCCTGAACCCACAACTTATAAGGGGCTCACAGTTTCTATTACTGTTTAGTGAAACATTTGATTGGTACTTCAATCCCTAGCAATCCAATGTCTGATTTGGTTTTTTGTTATTCTCACTTGGATACGATGATACTGACCGTGGGATTTATGCTGATATGTAATTGATAAAGAGGTTCGGTGTATAGAAACATAAGTTTTTTAGGGTGAATTAGAGCAATTTGCCAATTTGATTTATGAACTAAAAATGTGCATAAGACCTAGAATCCACTAATGCCAAACACCCCCCTTATATTGCAGAAGGGGGTTGGTTTCTTAACCAGATAGTCACAAGATGATGGTTAATTCATTTTTTGGTATTTGTTAATATGGCGTTAATGTAATGTCGAATTAGTTCATTAACTGGTCAATGTCATGCAGTAGTTCATTATATGCGTTGTTGAGTCGATTTTTTATGTGTATTGTTGAGTCGATTATTTATGTGTCAATGTATGATTGTTAACTAGTAAGTGTGATGGGAATCGCAGAGAGAAGCACCAGTTTCTTCGATTTGTAGTAATTGTTTGTTAAGAGGCATGTATTCATGGCTACGCCTCTTTTGTTAATACAGTATACTTATCCGTGTCTTGACCAAAAGTTGAAATGCCTGAATGTTTGAAGGCAAAAGTAAACGAATCTTCTTCCAAGCCATTAGATTTTGACCTTAATGATACCGTATTTCCTAATGATTTTGAATCAAGTGCTTTTTGAAATGAATTTGAAATGCCAAAAAATGAACCTTTTGAAAACTACAACGAATTTAATCATGAATATGACAATCATTTCCGGCCTACATTCTCTTCACAAAAACGATTTGTGCATAAATGGGAAGAAACAAATATTTTTGAAAATATGCCTCCTATTCCCGATCCATTGCCGGACCTTAAGGAACTGCGTAACATGAATTGCAACAGCAATAGCTTTCATATCTTGAAGCCAGGTGACGAATTCGATGATAAAGGCCGATGCATGTATGAAATTGGTAAGAAAGCTCTAATAGATGGAAGACAATTTAGGACTAGGAAATCCGATAAGTTTAGGTACGATGTAGTTTGTTATCATGAGGGGTGCGATTGGAAAATAGTGACGTCAAAGGTAAGAAATAGTGTCAAATGAAGGATAGGAAAAATCAACGATGTTCACACTTGTCCCAAAACACAACTTCTTCCTCATCACCGTAATGCTACTATAAAACTGTTGGGACGTTTAATCACACCGAAACTGAAAGACAGCAGTCGAATATACAGGCCAAGAGACATAAAAGATGATCTTGCTGAAGCATTCAATATCGATGTTTCTTATAAAAAAGCATGGGCTAGAAAAAACCAAGCATTGGAGATTCTCTCCGGTTGTCCTACGGAATCGTTTGCGCAATTGCCGTATTATTTTCATAACTTGGAAATGGCAAATGATGGTTCGGTAACGCATATTGATACATATGATGAAGGACACTTTAAGATGTGTTTTGTCGCCTTTGGTGTTGCGGTAAGCATGTATAAAGATATGGTTCATTGTAGACAAATATGTTTTTTTTTT
>LBNU01004317.1:71519-108313 GCA_014162995.1 Artemisia annua | reverse complement strand
TGCTATTCAAGCATATAAACCAGAAGCTTACAACAAGCTAATTGAAGCTGGCGTAGAGAGATGGTCTAGGGCATGGTGCCCGGCTAAGCGGTACAACTATATGACATCCAACAGTGCAGAGTCGGTAAATGCATTAACAAAGGATGTGAGAAGAGAACCAATAACAAGGCTAATGGATTGGTACAGAGGGTTGTTACAAAGGTGGTTTTGTGAACGTCGAGACAAATATGAAGGTAACCCTCATTTATTTTTAATGTTTATGTTTGGGTTCCATTTGAAATTTATACAAATTGATAATTAATTCAGTTTGTGAAAATAATTTTTAGATGCGGTAGAGGGGGAGCTTAGTGATTGGGCTACTAAAAAACTAAACCAAAGGATGATAAAAAGCGCTAATTGGATGGTCACAGGTATTCAAGCTAACATACTTTATCAGGTGGTTGATTTTTGAAAACATCATATTGTAGATCTAGGTAGTTGGACATGTACTTGTTGTCCATGGCAATTTTCTGGTATACCATGCGGTCATGCGATAGCGGTTAGTAGATTTCTTAAACAGAGATATTGTAATCATATGGTTTCATATTGGTTTAAAACAAAAACGCTAAAAGGGACATACCAAGGATTTGTTTACCCTGTAGGATCATCCACCGAATGGGAAAAACCGGATGGCTTGCAAATTGTGAAGCCACCAGGTGTGATTAAGCCACAATCTGGAAGACCTAAAAACAAAGATCGTATTAAATATCAAGGAGAATTATCAACTCTTGTAACATGTACAAGGTGCTGGAAGATTGGACACAAGCGTCAAGCATGTAGAGAACCATTGCCAAAGCACAATGTAATTGATTTGTATTCTTTTATTCAACAAATATTTTTTGCCGATTATAGTTATAAGTTATATAGAATTTCCCCACAAAGTGTAACCTTGTTAACATGATTTTAATTTCTAGGAAAATGTGGGTAACTCAATTTGGCGACACCCGTCAATGCTAGGAAATTCATTTTGGCAACACCCATATGGGGAGGGCACATATAATCTGGGACAACCATCAATGGAGGGAACATCAGGTTGGGTACAACCATCAATGGCGGGAACATCAGGTTGGGTACAACCATCAATGGCGGGGACAATCATCAATGGAGGGAACCTCAGGTTCGTATCAATACGATAAAATGGATTGGAGTTACAAACATTACAACTTGGGTGCCCCGTAGTTGATAGTAAGTATTTGTCTATTGAATTTAATGTTAGATGTTTTGTGATTCTCGTTTGATACATTTTCACTTATTTGCAAGATAAGAACTTAAAACAATCGACTAATGTTTGATTGTTACTACTTATTCAAAGGTACTATCTTGTTTTTATTGATTATTGTTCAAGGTTTTGCCAGTTATTGTATACGGTTTTATGTTAGACATATAATTAATCAAACATACTTACGCATTGTAATTACATACACCAATACTAATACATAAACATTGAACATACATTTCCCATTGCACATTCATAACCATTACACTTGACACTTGACACTTGCAACTTGAAACTTGAAACTAAAGACATGAAATTGTTAAACGACACTTGACACTTGAAACTAAAGACATGACATTGTTAAATAGAAACTAGATACGATATAGTTAAGACTTAAGCAAACCAAAAGACCCATGAACGAAAGCAAACTCTTCCCACTTCATTCCGCCATTTGGTTATAGACCTTTGCTATATAGCGACGAGCCTGACGAGTAGCACGCTGCGCAACCAGCTGCATTCTCTTAAAATTAGCCTCTTGTTCCTCTTCTACACGAACCATTTCATTCAAATAAGTAACCGCATTTGCAGCTACGTTGCCATTAACTGCGTTGAATTCTGTAATATAGGATTTCTTTTTACGGATTTTTTCTGCAGCATGTGCACAACGCATCTCTAGGTCAACCACAGCCTGTTCCGCCTCCAATGTCTCCCTATGAAATAACACATACACTTGTTTGCTTATCAAATGAGAATCCGCGGCATTTGCAAGTTCTTCCATTATGTCCATAGAAGGGCCTTCCATTTTTTTTTCAAAAAAAAGATATGAAATGTACTTGGAATAAAGACCTCTTAAATAGGGCTAGAGACACATACATCTACACCAATTAAGTATGTAATAAATGTGAACATACTCCCATCACATTAAATATCCAACTCCCCAACCACCAGTCGAGCAGTCGACCATATTAAAATAAAATAGATAATAATCGATTTAAGATGCGTAGTTTCTAGACATACTTAAGATTCATATTACAGCCATAAAAGCGGGATACATTACAAAATATTGGGTATGCATGAACCCAAAGTTATCCCGGAGGATTACATAACCCGCAACTACATGCTACTTCCCATGTGATAGCATATATAATGTACTGTTTTCCAACATGGTTTACAAAAGGACCATACAAATGTTTACACAATAAGATCGGATCTAAAGGCATGATAAAGAGTTTAGACTACTAAATGTTTTGTGGATCACGCAAGACAACATTCAAGGAACATGTATTTTATGCTTGTAATAAAACTTGATCAACCTCTCTCGATATGCCAACGCTGTTTGAATAGGGTTGTCAAACTCCAAAAGCCTGTCGTTTCTCAACCTGTACAAACCATTCAAACATATAAATCGCTGCTATTAAGCTAGTTATCTAAATACTTTAGCTCGAACATGTTATACCTTAACAAAGGGAGTTGTTTAAAAAGGTTACTTTTAAATGAGAAATACTATAATTGTCTAAAAAGGTTACTTTTTAACTGATACTTGAAGAAATATTTTTATGTGCATGTCCTAAATGCTATTTGCTAAAAAGCACTTTCTTTTTTTGTCCTACTATTAACTTATGTCATTTCACCTTGAAAGTAGCAAATGTAAGTCGGGAATATGCCTAACATGGCAATTTGACTAACTTGTGGACTACATTTATCTACTAAATAGGAAGCCTACATATGGACTGTTTACATGTGACTTGGCATGTGGTTGGGATTTTGCTATTTAAGAGGCTGTCACATAGATTTAGTTTATATTCACATCATCTAATTTTACGCATCATTGTTATCACTTAATTCAGCATACTACAAGACTTAATTACTCATGAAATATGTCGAATGGTAAAAGAGTTATGTTCAACAATAGCACTAATGATAGGCAATGGTCAATCAAGGTACTCAGAGAAGTAATTTTTCTGGAGATTTACGAAAGATATGGCCCAAATGCCGAACCAAATATGCAATTGCCGTATGAAATTCTAGAAGACCTAAGAAGACAAGCGTACGGTGAGGCAACAAGTAGCTCTAAACCCAACGTACCAGATTGCAAAACAATTAGAGGCAAGTCAGCCTCCAATGTTGAACCAACCAAACGTGGAAAAAAATAAAATATTGTTGTAGCCTATGTTATTGTCTAGGTGACCTTTGTGTCGTGTGTATTAAATGAAATGTTTTAGCTTACTTTTGTTATGGTCTAGTTGATGTAACCACCTTTGCATATCCTACTGCTTGTATCTTACATGTTGCTTAATGAATGCTTATCCTATTAGGTATCAAATAATATATTTGTTCACTATGACGATCGAGTATTGTATTAATTATCTAAAATGATGTGTAATGCTTATCCTAGTGGCTTCAAAAAGTATGTTAACTATAATGGCAAACTAAAAAAGCACTAAATGACCAAAATACATGAGAAACCTATTAATTATAAGATACTACATTATAAGACGATATCTAGAATGACATACCTGAATAATAAGATGCAGACCCACACCCCACAATCGTCAAACAACCCACCCTGCCTAGGAACATCTTCAGCGTTCATAAACTTAATCCTATAAGACATAGGATTGATTCCCTTCTGGTCAAACACATCTGCTGCTTTCAACACTTCCGGAAGCCTTGTCTCTAGGGTTTCCCTCATTCTCAGGTAAAATAAACGCGTTTCAGTCTGATGATAGCCTTGTGTATCGTAGAATGTAACATTTCCAGTCCGGACGTAAAACACAGCAAGAGACCAATGTGTTTCAGGTTTATTTATTGGGATGAAAACCCGTTCAACATCAGCCCATCCAAGAGGGTATTTTTCTTTGTTTGCATAAAACAAAGGGATCGAACCTTGCATCAGTAGCGGTAGGAAAAAACAACTAACCATCGACCAATCCATATTGTCTGGTCTAGTATGCCACATGTAACAAATCTATAGATCAATGTGCTGTAAGAACATGAAACAAAGAAAAAGGAGAAACAAAAATATTCAGTTGGTTGTATAAAAAATGCGCTTTTGATCTTTCTCTACCCCTCTACAGATTTCAAACAAGTGTTATACGATACAAATTATATTCTGCACATCGGAAAATGTTTTTAGCTTTAAATCAACAAAAATAAGTGGTTTATCATACAAAAACACGGTTCGTACCCCGTTACACTTTGGTACATTTAGGAATAGGTTTACGCGGGGAAGCTCAAAGTACCAAAGTGTGCCGAAGGAAAAATTGTTGATTCTATAAAAGCATGGAGACAAAGACGTGTCGAATGGGACAATGAAGGAGTGGGGCCTGTCATGAACAATACACACTATATCATTGTCACAATCAACACGCCTCAATCATCAGAGCCCATCTATCAAACGATGTATATGGGTTCCATTGCATAAATTGACCAAGTTCCCATAAAACCATTGGTGTGCTTGATATTGGTCACATTTTCCGTTATATAAAAGAACCAAAAAATAAGATCGATATCAAGCACACAAATGATTTTATGGGAACTCAGTCAATTTAAGAAATGGAACCCATATACATCGTTAGATAGATGTGCCCTGATAATTGAGGTTATCAAGGAGAAATTAAATGTAGCAACACGTGTATGGCCACATTGCTTAGTAGACTACTGGTTTTAGATCATAAATTATCGAGAAGCAACATACTCAACCTTTCTCATGTCCCCTACAGTTCCTTTTTTCGTTTCTACTCCCTTTGTGCAAAAAGCCTGCACCAGGCAATTTGCTAGGTTATTGAAAAAACAAAAGGAATTGTATGGGAAATGAGAATGGGTAACTATGTTAAACCATTCACCTACTAAGCAATGCGAGCAACTAATACATGCCTTGCTACTCTCAACTTCACTTTGAAACACTTTTATAGAATCGACAACTATAATGTTTAGTTAACTTTTACATACTAAAACGCCTATAGTGGTTAATGTGTAAACCGGAAATTATGGACTGTGCTAAAGAATACGCAATTTATATAATATAAAAGTTATTTGAAATCAGTTGGTGAGTACAGACAATCAAAAGCACATTTTATATAAAACTGTGTAAAGTAAATAAAAGATATATTTACTTTACCTCGTCACGCAGCCATCCTTTGCGTTTATCATCCAGGCCGATTAGAGAATCCCAGAAAGTACGATCAACAGTTATTTCACTGCACCAAGGAAACTTACAATTACGCCACCCATCCCTAAGGAGAAACCGATCAATTTCGTAACAAACATAAATTCTGTCCAGGTTTGCATATGGTCGATGAAGAACCTGAAAAAACAATTGACCATTACGTTTGAAACACAACGATTACAAAATAATGAGTACAATCACAGTAGAACGTTCTTATATTAATGTAGGCATACCTCTACCCAAGGCCTGACTTGCTGTAACATTTGAACCATAGTCGGATCAAGAATGTTCTTTCGATTTTTCAATTTATCTAAACTAACAACTTTTGAAGGTTTTACTTCAATAAACGGCGACCTAATAACCTTTTCGAACCTCCTCTTCTTTGGTCCGTAACGCTCATGAGGAAGTTGCTTGAGAGGTGAACTTTTGAACTTTGCTTCATTAGGCTGACACAAATCCTCTTGCTTTTCATCGTTTACAACATTACCCAATGATCCGTTGTGCAGTCCATCTTTATCGGATGATTCAACTTCAATGCATGGCGACTGAAACATATTGATAAAATCATTGCCTTGAATGCAATACTCATCACCAAGTTCAATGTCCTGCGTATGATAACAAAATAGTTAGCAAGCAAAAAACACTCTTTATACTTACAAACAATATTACAATATTGATGTCACAATCACTTACTATTGCACGTAAGAAGATATAACATATCTTTTATCCACAACATCATAAAATTACCTTTTCTGCATCAGATTTGATAGGATAATTGTCTTGATTTTCTGGTTTGTAAGTATAAAACTGCATACAAAGGTAATTTACCACATACTATCAGAAACTCATATTTACAAGTGTAAAACTGTTAACAACTAAAGATAAATCACCTTTTCATAAGTCTCCCATTCTCTTTTACCATTGTAAACCTGCAAACCAAATTGTTTACCACATAACATTATAATTCAATAAAAAATACAGTACTAAAAGTAATGAAACTATTGTTTACCACGACAACATTGTATTTACCTTTTCATTAGAATCTTTCTCTACTTTCTGTCTTTTACTAGTAAGTACCTGCAAATGAAAGTATTGTGGAACAAAACTAGCCTAGTAGTGTATACCATGACAAGTTTCTCAAAAGAAAATTACTTGGAAATAATTGGAAAAGGGTAAAACATTAACCTGAATTATAGTCTCGAGTTTGAATGTTCGGGATACCAAATCCTTGACAACAGTCTCAAGAGCAAACACTTCCACATCTTTAGCTACCTCAACCGAAGAATCAACTTGACTGATTTTCTGCATACCACTCGCACTTTTCTTCCAATAATCATCGTAAGGTCCACCCTTTACAACTGGCGGCGACCTCGGGGTATACCACCTAAAAAATTCTAATGATTTTGTATACCATTGAGATTCAGCCTCAATACTGGTTGGGGTCAGAGCGAGTTTTGGTGTGGATTCCTATGAAAAATATACAAATTAGTTTTCTATCCACCTATCAAATACATAGTAACAAAAATATTTAGACATAGTAACCATATTCAAATTCTATATCTATATGCTAAACTAGTTGTATCATGCCGAAATAACCTATTTTCTGGAAGTAGTAGTAAACGTACGATTTGCAAGCCAGTAATGTAATCAAACTAATTATTTGAACGATTACAAGATTTTCCAAAAACATTATATTTACCTTATCAAAAAGTTGATCGAAATTATCAAATTTTCCAAATGCTCTGTGTTTCGACCACGAAAGCGCTCTTGGTATCACCCGATCATCCTTGGTCCACCATTGCTGACTTTTAGCGGAAGTCTCAATAATCCATATCTACAAAAAATGAAAACAAAACAATTATGAGTTACAAGGAATAGAGAGGAAATAATCAAGCATTAAGTTGCAAGTAATAACCTTGAATGCAGAAACAAATCCAGACAAGCAATAGGTCGGAACATCCTTGGATTTTGTGTTGGCCAATGTTGCATTGTTACCGACTCGATTCTTTGAAGCAACATTTCTGATTGAATCATAGAGCTGCCTCCAAATGTACTCTCCCCATGGGAATGCATTCCATTCATCAACATCTTCGACCATCCTCAGTAACATATCATCGATGACAGACCCTAAATCCTTACCCATGAATATAACCTCTAAGGTTAACAACAAACAAACCCTTATGGCATCTACATCCGACAGGTTTAAAAAAACATCATCATCTTCAATAACAAATAGAAGATCAATGTTTTTCATATACTGGCCAACCTTATCCAGAGAAACACGATCACGAAATGGGATATCACCACTCCTCCATTTCCGAAAGCTGAGAATACCAAATCTAAACCCAGTCATCAAGCAGAATACATACCGACCAAAGACAAAACTATGTCCATTAACACAATATACCATTGGAAGATCATAGTTATCATCGTATTGGCGGACTTGTTTCTGAAGCATATACTAAACCAGAAGTTCTTCATTATCAAGATAAGTAAGATCTAGCCACGGTCCAAAACATGTGGCCTTAAACAATGTCTGTCGCGGCTGGTCTAATGCATTTTTCATATGTGACAAGTAACGCAATTTACTTCTCACGATAAGTGTTGCATCATAGTCCTACAAAAAAGAAATATGGTACAACATGTTAGCTTAAGACTTATAGTTAATAATAGATTCAAAACATAGCAATAACAAGAAACATAAGCATAATAATAATCACTTAAAAATGAGTTGTCAAGTAAGGAAAACCCTTAACTAATCTACTTAACAATCCCATAAGCACTTATGATTAGCCAGTAAGCTTGAGTATACTAAATATAAGCAGTAATAAAGGAATTAAGAACATACTATGTTAACATTCAATGTAAAGCAGTGACTACATCTTCCAATAAATTTCAAATTTTCAATATGATAAGCGTACATTTTAGCACAAGGATGGAAATTCGACCAGGGTTATATTTCTTTCTAACTTATGTACAACATATCCGCTGTTATCATTCTCGATCAACATAGGCCTTAAGTGCTAAACAACGCTCCTAATCAACGAAGGGCATAAGCACTTCATTAAGCAATCAACAAACGTAATGAACATAAAAACCGTAACAAACTTGTAAATAAGCAGTAAAACAAAAGATTAAGCAAATGTCTAAGCACTTAATCTTCTTAAGTACTAAAAAAACATAACAAGAACTTCCAATAAGCAGCAAGGAAGGACACAATCACTTAATTAATCAATCAAAAAAAATAATAAACATAAACACCCATCTCAGTTCGAAGGGCTTTCAAAATATCCGATGTCTTATAAATAATAAGAACTTATAAATAAGAACTTATCAAGCAAGGAAAACCCTTAACTAATCTACTTAACAATCCCTTAAGCACTTATGAATAGCCAGAAAGCTTGAGTATACTAAAATAAGGAATACTATTTTCGTCACTTGCTCATAGGCAGTAAGATTAATTGCTTACACATAGGCAGTAATAAAGGAATCAAGAACATACTATGTTAACATTCAATGTAAGGCAGTGACTACATCTTCCAATATATTCGCTGTTATAAACGTACATTTTAACACAAGGATGGAAAGTTGTACCAAAGCTATATTTCTTTCTAACTTTTGTACAATATATACGCTGTTATCATTCTCAATCAAAATAGGCCTTAAGTGCTAAACAAACACTCCTAATCACTCCAAAGTCCATTAAAAAACATGATTGATCACTTAAATAAGCATACAAAATTAAGCATACAAAATTAAACCTCTAAAGTGAGAATTTGATAATGAAATCCCTAATAATAACTTAACAATAAGCAGTTAAACAAAAGATTATAAGCAGTTAAACAAAAGATTAACCAAATCTCATCTCTATCAAAGCCATTTCTGCCTTACATCTTCTTTAATGAACCGATTACTAAGCAATAATCATCTTCAATCACAACCGAACAAGAAACCGTATACAAAAAATCATCTCAAACACAAACACAACCAAAACTCTTTCTTAACAAAATGTCTAAGCACTTAATCTTTTTAAAGTACTAAAAACCCTAACAAGAACTTCCAATAAGCAGTAAGGAAGGACACAACCACTTATTTAATCAAACAAGAAAAATAATGAACCTAAAAACCCTAACAAGATCTCAGTTCGAATATCTTTCAAAAACTATAATAAGAACTTATCAATATCTGATAAATCGATCTAAACACTCACCATTTTTTGATGAAAAAACCGGAATCGATCAGTCCGTCAACATGTAACAAGTGTGTGTTAGACGTGAAAACCTAAGTGTGTGTGTGTTTTTTTTTTTTTTTTTTAAAAGGAAATAATCAAGAGAAAGGGGGAAAAATTGAATAAAAAATTAATTGAAAGTACAAAATGAAATCTTTAAGTGAGATTTGGTAAGTACAAAGCAAATCCATCCAAAAGATTCTCTGCCACCTTTTTACTTTTCCAAGGACAAAAAGTACACCGTCAATCGAGCAGCCGTCAATCGAGCAAGTGAGTCGAGCAATGTTTTAAATTATAGTACACCCACTAAGCATAGTAACAAAGATTCTGTCAGAGATTTGCTAGTACACAAAAATAGTAATAAAAAAGTGATAGTGGGACACGTGTCGAGCATATAGGCCAGTTGAGCAGTCGAGCAGTCGAGCAGTCAAGCATGACCAAATTAGGAAGAGGGGTCAAATCGTAACCAAAAGCTGAAATACCTGAAACATTTTGTACTAAATTGGGAATTTTCTCTTCTCTTCAATTTGTCTCCCAAAAGGGGGCAAATAACATTTTGTTGATCAAAAGGATCGTTTCTTTCTTTGAAACACTAGCCCATTGATCCTCCCTTTGTTTTTTTGTATTGTTTCTCCATATATTTGTTATTTGTTTGAGATCTCAAAGTGTCAAAATATCAACTATTGAGTCAAAATCTAATTAAATCTTCATGATTTTCTTGGATAGTATATTTAGATTGCAACCCCAATAGCTTTTTGCATCTTTTGATTGTGGGGTTTCAACATTTTTGGAGATAAAACAAAGGATTTTGATCAGATATTAAAGTGTCTTCGGGTTATCTGCGTAAAGAAACATGGGCTGTTTTCGTGTTTTCCTAAACAAGGAAACAATGTAAACATGAATTGTTTTTCTTGTTTTCAGTCGCCAGGTTCGATGGAAGGGAAGAAACGAAACATGAATTGTTTTTCGTGTTTCAGAAGAGAAGGAAAAAAAAACAAAACGTAAATTGTTTTTCGTGTTTTAAAAAACGAGAAGGAAAGACAATAAAAATGAATTGTTTCCTGTGTTTCCGAGCACGAGATTCAACACAAGAGAAGAACGATTTATCACAAGAAAACACGCAAAAGATGAATTGTTTTCCATGCTTCAGAGCACGAAGCTATACAGACAGAAAGATACGCAAAGTGAATTGTTTCTCGTGTTTCAAGGGACAAGATCCAACACAAGGAAAGATATGAAACATGAATTGTTTTTCATGTTTTCAAGCACTATATTCAAAAGAAGCGAAGAATGTTAAGAAACGAAAAAAGATAAGAAACATAAAACTGTTTTCACATATACCAACACTAGGGAAGAAACGATGTAAGAAGTTGAGAAAGAGAATAAAGAAACTCCATTGTGTACCTTTTATTCGATTTAGTAAGTGTTCCATTTGTATCACATTTTTCAGAATAGTTCGCTATTTAAACATCATACTCGAGAAAAACATAAAGGCTGCGTGCTGTTATTGTGCAGAGAATAAGAAAAGAGTCCAATCTGAAACCCAAAACCAAGATGGTAATGAAGCTAAAAGGAATAAGACGGGAATTACAAATCAAACTAACAACAATGTGGCAGCGAAAAATTTCACTTACAAGGAGTTAGAGATAGCGACCAAGAACTTTAAAGAAGAATCTCTTTTAGGGGAAGGTGGATTCGGGCGAGTTTACAAAGGAGCAGGTAATCTAAACAATCTTAAGAACCACCTGTATATGCAAAGAATTTGGCTATTGTGTCGTATCACATATGTATTTGTATAATTATTGTCACATAGTGTTGGGTTTTCTTGGCTCAGATTGTAGCTGTGAAGCAACTAAATCGTGATGGGAAGCAAGGAAATGCGGAATTTCTTGTAGAGGTTATGATGCTAAGCCATCTCTGTCATCCACGGCTGGTAAATTTAGTCGGATATTGTGCGGAGGGAGATCAAAGATTACTTGTATATGAGTATATGCCTAAGGGTTCTTTGGAAAACCATCTACTCGGTATACTATATAACTTTGACTCAGTAATAGATGCGAGTATGTGACATTTTCTACCAAGTTACTTGCTATAACTCCATTCGGGTTATTATATCCATTATGGGTCGATTGAGCCTTAACAAAATAAATTTCGTTACAAGGGAACGGGCCACGTGAGTGAAAACTCGACCAAGGGTGTCTTTTAACCTCCTAAATCATTTTTATACAACATTAGTTTAATATTGTAATAGTATAGTACTCCCTCCGTCCCAAATTTATAGTCTACGTTTTCTTTTTGGGATGTCCTAATTTAATTGTCCATTACTAAAAATAGATATGGAAGTTAGATCGTGTTTACCGTATTACCTTTGGTTGAAGCTAATATTAGAAACTTTAAAGAAGAAATTAGTTAGTTAGTTAAGAGTAAAGTAAAACTGTCATTCTGTAAAAAGTAAAAGAGAGAAAGCAGTAATAATTATGTTTTTCTTAAACTGTGTGTTTTTTGTCGAGGACAATTATTTTGGGACGGAGGGAGTATATGTCATCACCCTCACATACTTGTTTAGACACATGTATTGTGCATACATCATGTAAGATTATTGTTTGAATGTGTAATGTATTGTAGCTGGTTCAAATATGCAGATCTTCCCCCTGGTAAGCAGCCGCTTGATTGGTTGACAAGGATAAAAGTAGCATTGCATGCTGCAAAAGGCTTAGAATATTTGCACGAATCGAACAACCCACCAGTAATATATCGCGACTTAAAGTCCTCTAACATACTACTTGACCAGGATTTTAATGCCAAACTTTCTGATTTTGGGCTAGCCAAGCTTGGTCCAGTTGGGGATAGGACACATGTAACATCAAGAGTAATGGGAACACTTGGATATTGTGCACCTGAGTATCAGAAGACAGGTAAGTTAACTGTAAAGTCGGATATTTACAGTTATGGTGTTGTTTTGTTGGAGCTCATTACGGGAAGAAGAGCCATTGATTTGGCAAGGAATAGCGAAGAGCTGCATCTTGTTCAATGGGTAAAGTTCGTGGTTTATATCTTTATTTAGGACAGACTAAATTACATAAATCATCCTTGTGGCTTTCTGAACTTTATAAAAAATTAAAAATATAGTCGGTCGTCAGTACTAGTGCTTTCATGTTGTATTTAAGTGATAACCTTCGTTCCTCTCAAGTATATGATAGATTTTTTTTAACAACCAAGAAGTTTTAGTAAATAAGATATCGACTAAGCAAGACTCCAAAAGTGAAACTCTGTTAAATAGAGACAAGTGTGGATTTTGTGAACTTTTATCCCAGTTAGTATCGTCAGATTTTACCAAATCACAGATGATATATGTAGTTTTTAGTCTTTAGTTCGTCTTGTTACAACCCAACACTAACTAGGTTGCATCTATTAACTTTTTAACAATCAACATTTTTAAACAGGTGGAACCAAGGATAAAGCTTCCACATAAATACTCAGAACTTGTTGATCCGCTTCTGGAGGGAAATTACCCACAAACCGATTTAAGCCAAGTGCTGACCATAGCAGCCATGTGCCTCAGTATGGGTGCATCGGCCCGGCCGTCAATAAGTGATGTGGTTGCAGCATTGTCTTCTCTTATGGAAGATCCAGTACCATCAATATGACTCAATTCAGGTGCAGGATGACAACACAATCTTTTGCGTACCAAAAACACACCAAAGTTTGTTCCCTATAAAAAGTTAATACAATAGGAAAATGATTGAGGTGCCTAATTGTGTGACTAATTTTATGCCTAAAGGGACGTGGAAGTGTTTGATTAGTTTATGAAGAAGCGGGTCCATGTACTATCACCAATAGTGGGATGCCACATAAGATTAGGCATGGCACATGAGTTAAGCATGCCAATCAATGCTCAATACAATATTCGAATGTTCACATGTAATGCAAGTAAATAAAGTGCTAACATCTTTGCCGAAGAATAGGTGCCTTCATTAATTTATATCCGAAATAATTAATACTTAAATCATTGTCACAAGTACATTCTTGAATGGGAGGACGGTGTCACAATAATGATTTTAGCACAAAACCCGTATCAGCTTTGTGCGGCATTCATATGCCCGTATTTCTGCATCACCTTCTTGGTTGCAAGCGCTGCAGCCTCGCTGGCACGGAGGGTCCCACTCGCCATCATTGCAGCAAACTCTTTCCCAATCTCTTCTTGCACTTTGCTTCTTGCATCTCCAAGAGGATCGGCGGCTACTGGTTTCTCTTCTGATGTTCCAGCTGGCACAACTGCAGGTGGGACCACGTTTTTCTCTTTCGACTTGGCACCACTGCTTTTTGCTGATGTGTCGTCTACTTTTTTTGTTGCTGGAGGGATTGTGTTCACTGGAGATGGTCTAAATTGAGGAGCTTGTGGAACAGCACCTGACCTCATTGTCATCTCCAAGTTTTGTATCATAGGCACTGGAAATCATAGAAATTTGATACAATATTCGTAAGAATCCATATAAAATTTGTGACGATTAAAAAACATGAATAGAAAGGTTAACTTACTAATAAGAGCACCCATAGGGCTACTCATGACTTCCTGAGGCAGGTTAAGAATGTAGTCCGGGACAGAGGCACCGGCCAAAAACTGTGCAACCTCGTTGCTAAAATTATTACAATTGTGTGTCATTAAACTGTAAGTTTCGGCTGTGTAGCGTGGGCCTATCTCCTGTAAATACATCTCGAACACATCCTTTGGAACGTGGGTGACACCAAGATCAATCACTCGGAGTGGAGTCCCATATTGTGTTGTTCCCACTGGACATTGTTGGATCCCAGCTCCATAGAAGTATTCGGTACCATATACAACCACACCTGTGTGCCTGTTTAATGTTTCAGAACAGATGGTTAATTGGCATTGTAACAGAGAGGTGGCAATTTGAACGAGTTACAAGCCAAATGGTTTGAATAATTTTAGCTGACTTGGAACGGGCTAAACAGGTAAAGTGGGTTAAACACTTAAACGTCACCTTAAGTTATTCAAAAAAATAAAATCTCCTAATTCTTATAGAAGATTAGATTACCCCTGTTATAATAGATGTATTCAATCATATATTCATATTTAAAACATCAGTCACATACTCACATACACCTCAAAAAAAACATTTGGTGGTCGACCCGACCCAACCCATTTGCTGACCAGCCCATTACCTCTAAACTAATCATAATCCGCAAGAAAGAAGTCATGATAATAAAATGGAGAAGAAATAGGGCCGTTACCATATAGCTTCGATAGCCTTCCCCAGGAATGACATGGAGAGCTGGCGAGCCAGGCCATTACTTAGATCATATACATGCAATTGAACCTTGTAACCCTCCTGTGAATACAATTTTCAAGTGGTTATTTAGTATCCCAAAACAATAGATCTTGACATTCAAGACCAGGTCAAGAAATGTACCTCTGCCATCTTTTGATTATAAAGTTAGATGAATGAATGTCGTTTATGCTATTAATCTACTTCTTGTACGCCTTTGCTACAATTCGCTGATCGTAAACTCTGTTCAAACCAGAGAAAGCACAATAAGGACACAATTATGCAATGATATATAGAAGATCTAGTATTTTAACAGACGCAAATCATGTAACACTATAATTCCCTATTATGGTTCAGTAATCCGAGCACAATGAAAGTATTGGGTTATAAAAAATACTAATAGCACAAATTATTTACGAAACTCCCATGTAAAATGGCAGGCAGCAGACTGGAACACTATATCTTAATCCGAAGATTTTTGGATACTTAAGAATAAATAGTGCCGCTCAGATCAGTAAAAACACGAAATCCAATAAACGCCTCACACGTATTGATACATAAATAAGTGACAATAATTCTAAACTTTCAGCATATAACAAGTATTCTGCCCTAAACCATACAACAGACAGAATGCATATCACACATAATGTTGCACAAATCGTGTATCTTGATCAAATTAACGATAAATCGCACGATAATTAATTGAATAACTTGCTTATAAAATTACCAATATACAACTAAAAGCCACAACAAATTGCATCAAATTATATAATTGAATAACTTGCTTATAAATAAAATTACCAATATACAACTAAATGCCTCAACAAATTGCATCAAATTACACACATCAGTAGCAATTGAAGCATGAATTACATAAACTAATCTAAATCCAAACCATTAACTATTAAATTAAACAATCGAATATAAACCATCCTGAAAACAATAAAAACATTACATAATACATATCAATAAATCAGTTACAATTAAACCAAAAACATAATTAAAATCCAAAGCATTAGATCTAAGTTTGGATAAATCAAAATATAAATCGAAGCGTTGAGTAATTAAACATACATAAATTGAGTAAATGTGATATTATATATTAAGGGGATTGTGATGTTCATACCTGAAAAATGGGAGTCGAATAAGATGAGCGTAGAACAAATAGGAAACGGGGATTGAACGTCTATTTATAAAGAAGGTAGTTATGGCTCCAACTACTCGGCCGGTGGATCTTTCTATGTCTATTACCTTCTAGAATCTACTAACATGTGTTTTTTCTTATTTAAAACGTTGAAAAGTAAACACTGTTTTGTTTGTTTTCTTTTTATCCACGATAACAAGTTATGTTCGCTAGTTTGAGGGGGTGTTTGTTTAGGGTCCGTTTGGTTTGTGGGTTTATACGAGAGGTTTAGGCATGAGTCTAAAAAATTATTGTTTAGTTGACGATGCCTAATTTTTCAAAACTCATCAACAAAGGTTTTTTAAATCCTTACCCACTAAGTAGGTTTACATCAAACCCGTGAGACCCTCTACATATCCTTTCACATTCTTTTTTTTTAACATTATCTAAATAATATTTTTTTCTATTATAAAATATATTTAAATAAATATATTTTCTCTCTCCTAAATCTACCCCAAATCCAAATCCTATACCAATTTCACATCCTAAATCAACCCCACTTACAAACCAAACGGACCCTAACTTATATATGGTTTATTAGCTTTATATAAAACTCCCTCCGTCTCAAATTAATAGTTCATATTTCCTTTTTAGGTTGTCTCAAAAAAAATTGTCCACTTTCCCTTTTAAGTAATAAAAAGAGAATTTAGTGGAGAAATATTCTAAATGAGTGGTTGAAAATTATTACGCCCCGTGCCCGCTATGACCAAAAATTAAAACTTTAAAGCGGAAACGACTTCACTTTAACTGACCTTCGTTACTCTTTTTACTATTGACAAAAATCTATAACATTTCAGACCTTGAAACCATTTTTAAATGAAACTGGACTCAATTACCTTCGAAATTACGAGTGGCACGACCCGTGACGACTTACGGATGATTTTATACATAATAAACAAAATGACCAAAAACTGGAGCATATGGCTTTATGCTTCTGGGCATACAGCCATATGGTCTACTCAGAAAACATGTGAAAGCCCAGCTATAGCATACGGCTTTACGCTTAAAAGCGTACAGCCATATGGTCTACTCAGAAACATATTCCCATAGCGTACAGCCATATGCTCAGACGCGTATGGCTTTACGCCCCTGTATCAGAAACTGTTCCAAAATATACTTAACACATTTTCTGGAAAACTCGACTTCCATGACTCTAAAATTAATGAAACTTTCCATAAATCTTTAACATAACATAATACATCATTTTCATAATCATTCGACCCGTTTGACCCCAAAATGGGTATAAATAGGCTCTAATCCAAACACTCCTTTAACCCATTACATACACTTTAACCATTTCTATAACAACCCATTTCACCACTAAAATACTTTAATGACCATGACATAGACTATGACACTCGACCATATGATTACTAACCATTTTAAGACCATCGGGGGTTCAACTTTGACTTGGAGCTCGGTATTCTACAACTAAGCTCCAATGTACATACAAACCTTGTAATCAACACTTCCAACCTTAACCTTATCCAAGCCTTCCATAAATGCATACCAACCTACAAAAGGTTAGACAACTAAACCGTAAGCACAAAGGCTTAGTAAGTAAACGGGTATAACATAACATCACATATCAATCACACATTACGCATCATAACTATCAATCCATTACAAACATAAACATTAACACATACCTATAGCCATTTTAAGCATCACCATACTATCTCAACACACCTAAACCCACTTAGCTAATACTTCGATTGCTAGCTATACCAAGCTAGCCTTATAATCACTTTCCCATAATACATAACTTCCAAACTATTCAATAACCATATCATGATAAGCATATAACACATAGGGTATGTTTGGCAAAACTAGCTGTAAGCTGTATGCTGTAAGCTATTAACTGTAAGCTGTTAGCTGTAAACTGTAAAGCTGTTAACATGAGCTACAAGCTGTGTCTTTTTTTTAATAAAAGTGTTTGGTAAATTAGCTATTAAATGTAATTATAAGATGTAAAATGACATAATAGGACATATTTATAATTGTAAACAAATGTTTGGATGGTATATCAGTAATTTAAAATTTTAACAGCTCCAAGATTTTAAAAAGCTTCATGAATCAGCTTTTCGTTTAGGAGTTATTTGTTTGAAATAAAAGTTAAAAGTTAATGTGTCCAAACAGAGCTATTTATTTTAGATGAGATTATTTTTGTAGCAAAAAGCTAACAGCTCCTCAAAAAGCTCTTACCAAACAGGCCCATAATGTAATAAAATCAACATAACATCACATTATAACCGGTTACTTACCTTAGCTTCCAAAGCTAAGCTACAATCATAAAATCAACATCATCATCATCATTACTAGCCATCATCATCATCAACCTTCCATCATCATTATCAATCTTCATAATTAACCAAAACCTAACACATAATAATCAATTACCAAAATGAAGGGTTAACATAACCCATCAAATATACTCATCATCCTTTCTATATCATCATATGATTATATCTTGATCATATGACGATTTCCCACTTCTAATCATAATTCTAGACCTCATAATCCACAAGATAGAGGGATTACTTACTTGGGATGATCATCGCTATGGCTTAATCCTTAACAAGGAACTCATCTCCTTCATGACTTCATCATCCAAGCTCCTTTTTCTCTTTTCTCTTTTCCCTCTCTTTTCTTATAACCGGACTCACAAACACACCTAGAATGATAAGGAATTCTCTAGAGTTCCCTGGGTATAATTATCTAGGCACAAGTTTGGGCATATAGCAAGAATGGTCCTTCTAATCTCTTTTCTTATACTTTGGCCACATATAACTTATAGCACATTTACACTTATCACAACTTTAGTCCTTGAAGTCTTTCCTTCTATTTATGCCACACAATACTTTCATAACCTTATAATATGTCCTTGACTACAACATTGACTATCGGGTTGACTAGCCAATTACGTAAGGTCCTTAGACCATTCATCTAGGGTGGGGTCCAAGTACTCGGGAAACGGGTCTAACAAAAATTGTAGTGAACCCACTTTTATTAAACTTTGTAATTTTTGTCTCCTGACAATAATTTTGAGACGGAGAGAGTAGAAGGGTACTGTGCAATGTGACGGAGGGTACTCAGTGATTATTTTTGTAACGAGCAAATGTTTTTCATTTTAAATATTTTTTATTTAGCATGTATCAAATACTTTACAACGTAGTAGATATATGTTTTTCAAAAGTAGAACGTCTAAATTATTAATAGTGTAAATAGCTAGTACTTTTATTTTTTAAATTTTAGCTGGTGGTTATAAGTTTAGTTGAGTTTTTCTTATGAACTCTTCTATTAAAATATATCACTATATGGCTTAAATTTTCAAAATTTACATGAATTTTATAATTTTCCTTTTATAGTAATGTTTTTTATCTTCAAATTTTAAAACTTCATTTTATAGAGAGTATCAAATGATTTATAATATAGTATAGATAAGCCACAATTTTATGTCTTATTTTGACTCTTATAGGCTTATATAACATTGACAGTGTTATATAAGCTTATAAGAGTCAAAATAAGCCACAAACTTGTGGCTTATACTATATAAACCGAACATATATAAGTTAATAAACTGTATATAAGCTTAAACAAACACATCCTGAGTTTTGTTTCACTTAGTGTTTGTTTGTTATACATTATAAAATATTTGGGACATTTCTAAAATGAAATGCTTAAAATATTAAGATAACGCACTCACTTATTATTACAAATTTTAATAAGTATAAATATAATAATTTTAATTATAGCACTTTAAAGCACTTTTGGTACAAATGTTTCAAAAAAAAATAATAAATAAATAAGTACAATTTAATATAAAAAAAAACGTCTATACCCATAATTACCAAATAAGAGCACAAGGTATCATAACATGTTAACACCAATTTTGTAGTGTTACATCAGCGCCACATCATTGATGAGTGTGCAAATACTCATCATTTTGTTCACATTTAGACTATACAAACTGCCAAAAACACTCTGAAAAGTCACAAATACTACAAATATCATGGAAATGTGTTTTTATGTGATTCAGATGAAAAAGGATTGAAAACAAGTGAAAAACATGCAAAGTTCACAAAATTGTCAAAATCAGTCCCTGAAGTTTCATAAATTGGCAGAATTAGTCCCTGAATGTTTAAAATGGAAGAAAAGTAAACTTTAGTCCATGGGATATCAAACATGTTAACTTTAGTCCCTGGATGAAAGTTTTCACAAAATGGCAACTTTTACCCTTCAAGTTTCAAAATTGGCAAAATCAGTCCCTGGGTATTTAAAAATGGGATTTTATCAAAATATACCCTTGTACTATGCTAACATTGTCAAAATAAGTCATTTTGATTATTTTTGGGAAATTACAGTTTTAACCCTTCAACTTTGCAAAAATTACATAAATGGTCCTTGAAGGTTTAAAATGGAAAAATTACATCTATGAACCTTGGTTTATCACAAATGGCAAGAGTGGTCCATTGAATATATTTTGGAAACTTGTCATTTCAGACCCTAAACTTTGCAGAATTTACATTTTGGTCCTTGGGCTTAATAAACCTTACACCAAACTAACCCTTTATATTTAAACCCAAAACAAACACAAACCCATTTATATAAAACCCACCACCCTTTATTTCCAGGCCCAATCATCACCCAGCCCAACAAAACAAACCCAATATCCCTTAGTTATAAAAACCAGGGTCAAACGTGGGTCAAACCCACACCCCGTTTTCTCCTTCCCTCTCCCTCACACACTGTAAAACCACCACCACTGCTCAAAACCACCACCACTTGTCCACCACCTTTCTACCTCACCACCTACTCTTCTCTCACAACCCTTCCACCTCATCTCCTCACCCATGATGCAGTTAATGCATCCCCATTACCTTTTTCACCAAAACCATCTCACAACCTCTGTTTTCAAACCCAACCATAACTTGGCTACTAAATCATATTTTCCTTGTCCCTTCCACCTCTATATCCCTCCAAGATGCATTAATTGTAATAAAACGGCCACAAGGTACCAAAACCACTTTTGGCGCCAAAAGTACATTCAAAGGCTGAGATGCATTTGACTCATCCAACAGCTGAGATTTGTGATGGGAAATGGTCAGAAACAAGTGGAGAGTGCAAAAAGTCTATAAAGAGAGAGAGAGGAGCAAAGGAAGAAGCTATCTAGAATAACTTAGTTAATGTAGTGCCGACTAGTTTAATTTCTTGTAATCCAGTGTAAACCTTGGCTTTTAATTATTGTACTTAGTATTCTCAATGTATAATAACTCCTTACAAGTATTCAATTTCATTCAAAAAGTCATTTCCAGTTTTATGCAATTTTAAGTTCAATTTTTCATGTCATTTAATTATTGTTGATTAGTGTTGTTTATTGGACTATTTAGCTCACATAAGCTCCCTATAAAGCTTCTATAAGCTTTTAGAAACATAAAACTCAGTGTTCATCATAAAACTCAAAATTATAAGAAAATCAATAAATAGTATGGAAAATAAAAAATCAGTGTGCAATGTTGAAGATGCAAGGAGCAAGGTTAATAATGGATTGCCCTGGGTTTTAGTGCTTATTGGGAAGCTTTAGGTGTGGTTCATGGTCCTTGGTTACATGTTCTTAAGCATTTGATCACTTGTAAGTTTATTATTCACTTTTTGGCATTTCTACTGTGTAATAGTTTAATGCTACTTATCTATGTTCTTGAGTGCTTATTTAGTCTAATGGAATGAAGTTATGCTGATATGATGATTATTTGTTCATTATTTTACCTTGTGCTCATTTTCCCTCATGACTGCTGATGAGTGTGTAAATACTCATCATTTTTGTCTTATATGAACTGCCAAAACATCCAAAAACACCCAATAATGCATCAAAATAGTGAAAATATTCCAAAAGTGTGTTTTATATGTTTTAGATGCAAAATGTTTGAAAACAAGTGAAAAAACGAACAAAGTTTGCATAATTGGCAGTTTCAGTCCCCCAACTTTCACAAATTGACAAAATCAGTCCCTAAGCATTTATTTTCAATAAAAAGTCACCAAAGGTCCTTTTAAAACCACAAATAATCATATTTAGTCCTTTGGTGGCAAGTTTGGCAAAATTACAATTTTGGTCCCTCTACTTTCAAAATTGGCAGAAATGGCCCCTGAGCAATAATTTTGGATGGAAAAGTCAACATGGGTCCTTGGAGTTCACAAAGTATCAAGTTTAGTCCCTGGGAGAAAGTTTTGAAGAAATTACACATTTAGTCCCTCAAGTTTAAAAATTGGCAAAACAAGTCCCTGCAAATTTAATTTTGGAAAATAATCAATAGGGATCCTTGTATTATTCAAACTTGGCAAGATAGGTCCCTTGGACTACTTTGAGCAGTTGGCAAGATTACCCCCTAAACTTTCAGCCTTTTACACTTTTAACCCCTAGCCTATCTTAACACTAAAACTAAATTAACCCTTAATAAACCCAACCCAAAATAATAAACCCATCAAATCCCTTCCAGCCCAATACCCTTTCCCTGGCCCAACAATACCATCACCAGCCCATAACCCTTTCTATAACAAACCAGGGTCAAACCCCGTTTGACCTCCACCCTTCCCTCTCACCCCCCACACCACTTGTACCTGCAACCCTGTCACTCCCACCTCCTCCACTTGCTTCCACCGCCCAAACCTACCCCCCTCACCTCACAATTAATGCACCCCCACCCCAATTGCACTCCACAGGCCAAATTGGCTATAAACCAATTTTCCCGCCAAAATGATTTCAAGGGCTCAGATCATGTTTAAGCCATCTAACGGCTTGGAAAGAAGTGGGAAAGAAGCAGAGGGACCCACAAAACCCTAAACATCCACTATATGAAGAAAGAGGCAGAGGAGAGGATTGATTAGTTTTAGAGTAGAATAGTGTAGTGTCGTTTTAGCTTAAATTTCTTTTCCAGTTGTATTTCTTAGCTTTTCAATGTTGTAATCAGTACTTCTAGTGAAATAAACACTTAGTTTAATCTCAATTTCATGTTCCTTAGTTAAAACCAGATTTTGCATTTTACTTGAAATCCTCAAATTATTCTAAAGTTTTTAAAAGCTGTTGTTTACTGGTTCATTCAGGTTATTTTAGCTTATTAGAAAGCTTTTATAAGCTTTGAAAACATAAAACTCAGTTATACTTAAAATACCAAAAATAGGAGAAAATAGTGTCAAAATCAAAAATTCAGTGAATATGAAGAAGAAGCTTGGAGCATGGTTTATTGTGGATTGCCATGGTATTAGAACTCCATGGGGAGTGTAGGTTGTGGTTTATAACCCCTGGTACCTTGTCTTGTGCATTGGATCACTTGTGAGCTTGTTTTTCAATTTTTTGCAATTCACTGTTCAACTGCTTGTTGTGTGCTTATCTTTGATGTTGACTGCTTAATTAGTGTATGTGAGTGGATTTGTGGTGATTGCTCAGTTATTTGTTTACTAGAACTATTTGATACTCTTTATATTAAATTCACTGTCAAAACTAGTTTAACATAGCATAAGTCTTAATCCTACTCCAAACCAGTTAATCTTAGCTTAAATAGAGTTAATATAGCTTATATAATAACTTTGGATAAGTATGTTGGTTTAAATCAGTAGTTTGCATTAAAAATCTCTAAATAGCTTATTATAGGGAGTGTTTGGATCAATAGGATTATATGGGACCCAGGTTGTTTTAGCTGATGTTTATTGTTCTACCATGTCTCATTAGGTCAAATTAGCATAGAAAAGTCATAAAACTCAGTAGGTACTTGTGAAAAAGTCAAAATTCACTTCAAATCCTTTGTTTGCAGCCACTGTTGAATTTTTAAGAACCAAATCACTCATTTAAGTTCAAAAGTGTTTAATATAGCTTATATTAGTCTCATTATAAGTTAATACATCATTTTCAGTCATTAGGATCCAACCAAAGTCCATATAAGTCAGCCCTAGTTCATAATTCAAAAAGTCAAAATATCATATGTGTCAAAATGATCAAATGTTCCAGTTCATGCATAGGGTGATTTGTATGTTAGAAATAAGTTATTTTTCTTGTTTTGTGTTCTTTGGTAGCTTGACAACATGTAGAAAGAGTTTTTGTACCATAAGCTTTTAGATTGCTAGCTTATTTTTGCCCTCAAAAAGCCCTCAGTGGGTAAAAGCTCCCCTGCACACTGCTTAGCAGTCTTACACACCCAACTTCATGACTTTCCCTAGTGCTTATTAGTGGGACCCAAGGACTGAACCTTGGCTTTTTAGAAAGCTCATCTGGGTGGCTTTTAGGAATAACTTTTGTTTTAGGCTTCCAATCATCCCTGTGGGCCCCACACATGCCTGAATGTTGTCCCATTTCTGTGCTCAGCTTAGTAACTAGAAGTGCTTATTGTTAATTTGTAGCTTATTCAGTACATATCTCTTGTTGTTTTAGCTTCATATAAGCTCCTTTAACTATTTTCTAGCTTAATCCATCCTTGTGAACCCCCTGGTAGCTTGTTCAAGCTTATTTCTAGCTTGTTTGACCAAAAGTCAAACTGCCAAAGAAATAAGCTTGCATACTGCTTATTTTTGAGTTTTATAAAAAGTGTTTTTGCAAAAGTTGTCCATTTTTATTGCCAAAACAAGTTACAAACATAAAAATCCAAAAATCATCACTTTTTAATAAAAGTGATAGCTTCTATTTAATATTTTTAATTTTTCTTAATTTTCATTTTCTCTTTTTAAATTTAGCTTAATAATAACCTGTTTTCATAATTTTTAAAATTAGTTTGTCACCTTAGGTATTTTTAGTAATTTTCTTAGAATTTAATTTTACTGTTTAATATTTATTAGATTTAATATTAGTTAAATTAGTAATTAAGTAAAACTGTTCGCTCACTCCTCATGTCTCGCTCAAAATTCTGTAAAATGACAGTAGGCAAAGTTTTCCTATACATTTTCATACGGTTACTGCCATAATATTAGAAGTCTAGTATTTTGCTCGTGGATTTTTACTTTTTATTTAGTAATCATTAGATTTAAGTTTATCTTAAAACAGTTTAATTAGAAAAACCAAAAGAAATTAGAACAGTTGTTTATGCAATTTATATAACTTCTTCATTTTCATAACTTTCTTCCTATCTCTTTCACATTAAACGTAGAATCTGTAAAAATTAATTCTTGTAATTTTCACTCTTTCATTTTCTCATTTTCTCCTTTTTAAATAGTTTAACTCTAGGTCTTTACAATATTAATTAGGTTTTAACTTTATATAAGATCCACAAATAAGACAAAAACATCTTTTTAATCTTTTATAAGTATTTTAAGTCATTTTAGATTTGTTAGAAAATAATTTGTTGTAATTCTTAGAGTTAACATGTGTGTAATTAAAATCTTTTTAGGTTCAATATCAAATCACGCTCTTTTAAGTTATCTAAATAGTTTTAATTAAATAGTTATATGTACAATAGATTAATATTTATTAAATATTTTCTTTTTAAGTTTTTAATTTTCTTTAATATTAAAAGTTTCAAAATTTTCATTTTTCACCCCAAAGTTTGGAACTTGTCATTTTCAGTCCCTGTAATTTGGAAATTGGCAATTTTAGTCCCTGTACTTTGCTTATTTGCATTTTGTGTTATATTTGTCATATCTGTATTTGTGCATTTTCATTTTCAAATTTCCAAGCAATCAGTAGTGTAAAAATCCAAACAATCAATCTTTATCTGGTTACTATTCCTAATCACTCTTCCCATAAACGTTTTCCAAAACACAATTTCAGCCTCGTTGGGACTTTAACGACCCGGGGAAACACTGTATTCTCCAGGATTTCATTGAGTTGGTCTTAGACTTCCAGGTTATCTTTGTTACGGTTGGTCATTCACAAGTGGCCAGCTTGTGTGACAATTACCTGTTGGTTCTGAGCCAGTCAACTGCCATATTTAGCATAATAAGGATTTGTGAGTCTTTGTTGTTAAGAATGGTGTCTAGGTGCTCAGTTTAGCTTGTTATATCATAATAAGTGCTTATCTTTCAATATTATGGTTTACTTCAGTCACTTGCTTCATATTCACAAAAATCAGTGGTTTAATGGAGTGTTTGGTTCAGTAGGGTTATAGGAGCTCAGTGTTGTTTTTGTTGTTATTGTTTGTTGAGACATGTCATGTTAGGTTCCAATAGGTTAGTGAAAGTATAAAATCCCATGGTCCTTTGATAAAAAGTCAACAATCTCTTTGATCTCATCCTATGAGTTCACTGTCTTGAATTTTGAGTCCATAATCACCAAATCACCTCATTAGTTGATAACTTAGCTTAATTTAGTTTAAATATAACTTATTAACTAATTCAGTCAATTAGATCCATTAGAATCTCACTTAAGTCAACTTTCTAGTGTTTATTAAAAAGTCAAAATTTTCAGTTAAATAATTTTTGAATAAACTTGTAAATTTCCTTGTGATCTTAATATTAAGATTTAGGACTTGTGCTTTTAAGGTATTAATATTTTGTTGCTCATATTGATTAGGTTATTTTTAATTAATTTTTATTTAGCTTTAAACTGCTTAATTGTTAGCTTGTTTTAGGTACTTTTTAGTAAACTTGCCCTGTGCACAGTTCAACTAGTCACTTTCATAAGCTCATATTATCTTCATTAGTTAACCTTAGCTTGTGATTATTGTTGGTTTCATAAGCCCTTATGGCCAGTGTGTTATGTGTATGCTTGTTTTTCCATATTGTGCTTATTTTGTCTGCTTATTTTGTGCTCAATGTTTTCTCAAAACCACTCACTACACTGAGTCATCAGTGTAGTGAGTCCTTTTCATAAGCTCATAAAAAGCTCACCTTTGAACCTTAGCCTGTGTAATTTTTGTTTTTATAAAGCTCATATACCAGTCTCATTGGTCCAAGGTTCATTTTGTAATTTGCAGCTTATTTGATAAGCCAAGTAGCACTTTGCATTTTGTCCCATCTCATTGTGTACACTGACCCATCAGTGTAAATAAGCCAGATTCATAAGCTCTTTTTGAGCTTCTCAGTGGGTCCCAGAGTGAACTTTTTGGTTCTTTGAAAAGCCCTTAAGCTCAGCTACTTGGTTCTAGGCTTTTCTTTAGCTTGTTAGCTTATTTGATAAGCTTATTTGAACCTTCAAAGTGCTTGCAGACCTGCTTGTTTATCAGTGGTACTTGGATATGCTTATTTCAAATTTCTAGCTTATTCCAAGTTCTTTTCTCTTTTCTTTGGCTTTTCTTAAGCTCATCTCACTTGGTTCTAGCTTATTTTGTTCTTTGGTTCAGCTGAGTAGCTTGTTTATAGCTTGTTCATAATCACAAAATCCACTTTAAAGCTTGAAAAAGCTTATCTGTGGTGAACATAAGCTCCCACTGAGCTTATCCTTGTGATTTAAAAAGTTCATCTTTGTAAAAGTTACTTATTTTCAGTTGTAAAATAGGTTTGTAAAATAAAAATCCAGAAAAATCAAAAATTAAATAAGTGATAGTTTCTATTTAAGCTTTTAGCTTATTTTTAAGTTTTTTTTCTTAAGCACTTTTCATTTTTATAATTTTCCTAGCTTCCTGTACTTATTAAATATTTATAGAAAAAGTTTGGTATTTATTACTAGTCATTTAGTATTTATAATAAATCAAATTAGTTTAAATAATAATTAAATAGTAATTAATTAAAAATAGATAAAAAGTCAAATAAATATAATTTCAGTTTTAAAATAAGTTTTAGGTTATTTTAGAATTTTCAAAGTTAAAATTTCATTTATCTAGCCTTATCTCATATTTAATTGTAATTTAGTGTATTTTAAATAATTAAGAAATAGTTTTTAATTAATAATAATTAATTAATAAGTCTAATAAATATTTTTATTTTTCCAATAATTTTCTTATGTCATTAGGATTGTAAAAATATAATTTTCGTATCCGTAGCCCTTTCATTTCTTAAAACTCACATTTTATTTTGTACGTTTACGTTAATTTAAACTAAACGTACGCGTTTTTAGGTTTTAAACGTTTTTAAGTCATTTCCTTTTATGTGCTTGTTCATATAGCTTGTTTAAGCTATTTTGTTTTATATTTCTTAGTTCACTCACTCAAAACCCTATTCCTGTTCAATTTCACCTAATCACAAATTCGTTTTATTACAGATTTCACACCTCGTTGGGATTAAACGACCCGGGGATATTCTGTACTCCCTTGGACAATTGTATTGTGTCCTTGATAGTTTGACTTTTTGTTGACCAAATCCTTGGTCAGTTTTAGTTGACTGTTTGGGACCAATCAAATTTTGGCGCCGCTGCCGGGGTTTAGGTTGACTCTTTTTGAGCTTCTCAGTGGGTCCCAGAGTGAACTTTATCCTCACTTTAATACGAACAGCTCAAAAAACACAAGGTACCATAACATGTTAACACCCACCCCCATCATTCTATCTTATTTTTCATTGTTTTTTTAAACTAACTAATTTTCATCCATCAAATAAAAATGCAAATTAAATTATTTAAAAAAAAATTGTGAAACTTTAAATTGGTCCAAGTGCTCCACAACCCACTTAATGGTCCAAGTCATCCGTTTTTTCTTTTTCTTTTTTTTTTTTTTTTCTTTTTTTTTTTAATATGTAGAGTACCTCATGTTGTCAACCTGCTACACACACCCCAAATATATACACTTCAACTCATACACAACCCCTTTTAAATCGGAAAAAGAAGAAAAAAATCACACTAATGCACGTTGTTATACTAACGCCAACAACAACGCACGCTGGATAAATGGGGACCTGGTATGGTAACATCGGCAACGTCCACGTCAGCATAACATCGAGTCTGGCGTTACCCTACCCTGTGCTCTAAATGTTATTTTTAAAAGACACCTAATATGAAAAATATTTGTTATGATACATATCGTAGAAACTAATAAAACACACAAAGCTTCCTACAACTTATATGTAAACAAGTTGATTGTACATATGATTTTAAAAACCGGACTGGACCAACGGGTTCAACCATGAACCGGAGTCACCACCGGTTCAGCTAGCCAATAAAAGCCGTCCAAAATCGATATTATTTAATAAATAAAGTTTCAAAATGTATACTAAATTACAATGTTCGAAAGACATTATTAAATCGTAAGAGTGCCTCGATAATTAACATATACACCTTTTAAATTCTCTTGATAAAACATAACGTAGAACCTAAAAATAGACAGAAATACACCGTTGGTCCCTAAACTTTCCACAAAACATCGCCATGCACCCTAAGTATTGAAAATCGTATCCGTGCGTCCCTCTTCAAGTTTTTTGAGGCCGATTGCGTCCTTTGACCCGTTTTCCGTTAGTCAACGTCGTTGCCTTCCGTTACATTTTGTTTTTAGCACAAGGGTAATATCGTCATTATGTAATTGCAGTAAAGCAACTCTGTATTACTTCCACATGTTCAATACATATGTAGGGAGAGCTCATTCTGATGTGTTACTTAATAACATGTGTGAAGTGTTTAATGGGAAACTAGTGGGAGGTAGGCACCAACCCATCATTACTGCTTTAGAATACGTTAGAGAATATTGTATGCATACAACTGAAAAGTGTGCGGGACCGTTAACACCAAAGGCAACGCGCATGTTAGACTTCATTAAGAGAGAGGCTTATAAGTACACCGTTTTAGGGATTGAAGCAGATAACTATCAGGTTAGTGGATGGGGAGAAAAGCGTTTGGTAAATGTTAAAGCCAGGTCTTGTACTTGTAGGAGATGGGAGCTTACAGGTATGCCATGTAAACATGCTGTTACTACCAACCGGTATATGAGGTTCAATGGAATAGAAGTAGGATCTATAGAATCATGGGTTCATCCATGTTACTTGCTTAAGACATAGGAGGAAACATACAAACACCACGTCCAGCCCATCAGGGGTTATCAACATTGGAAAAATTCAAATGTCCCTACAACCATTCTTCCACCTAAACATCATAAACCATTGGGTAGGCCACAAAAGAAAAGAACTAAGGCTTTTACAGAAAATGATGATACTGATAAAGATAGTAAGTTGTCACAGTCTAGTAGGAGTGTAGTTTGCGGAATTTGTAGCAATGTTGGACACAACAAGAAAACATGTCTTGGGCAAGGAGGTGTTACTAGAAGTCAAGCCAGTACACAGCAGTCTCAAAAAACAGGTTCATCCCAGCCAAAAGTTTCATCACAGAAGAAGAGAAAGGTTAAAGGTAACAACTTTGAAGCAACTGAATGATGTTCAATCTCAAGGTCATGTGCATGAAACCTGTGGTCATTCTGAAAGTCATATTCAAGCAAGTGTGAACCAGTCTCAATCTGGAAGTCAACTTAATGCTGCTTTGGGTGTGTCTTCAAGACATGGGTGGACTAGGAAGAAGATTATAGCAGCAAAAATGGCTTCACCACAAAAAAATGTTGGCTAAGTATTTCTACACTATGGTTTTCATCGAATATATAATTCCTAGACAATATTTTCTATGTTTTAAGAATGTGTGTTTCTGAACTATGTAGACTACTAAATTTTATACATTTGGAAATATATCCATTTTGCATCATGTAAGAAATCATCTCATGTTACTGTATGGGATTAATTGAGGTTTAAATGTATCCATTTGCCACTTTTTCCAGTTTCTACCCATTGTTGCAAGTTCATACAGATACATATGAGTTTTGACTTTAAGAAAGTCAATTACATTCATTACACATGCAAATTGAGTATTGCATAGTCATTTTACATGCTTGAGTTCTTACTTGGATGATGTTTTTGTATTTTGACAAATAGCAAATAAGTCAAAGCTTTCTATTAGTCATAGCCAAGTACCAAAACTTGATGAAGTCAAAGCTTTCTACTAGTCAACCTACAATAATGCTTCCAAAAAACACTAAACAAACTACTGTACATGCATTCTAATTTCTAGAAAGCTTTGCAAAACACAAAAAAATTGTCTTTCTAAAGACACTACATACACCATATGCAAACTAAAACGATGACTATCCAGGAGACTACACACAAGTTCCTCAAACGGTAAACTTTCTCCTTCTCCAGAAGGAGCTCAGCTACGGCTTCTTGGTGAGCAGCCTCTAGCTCGATTGCACTGTCTCGGGCGTTGACGGCCTCCAATGTCTCAGCCATGAGGCCGGCTTGGCATTCTTGTAATGCCGCCTCATTACGGTGAATGTGCCTCCTTAAGTAGAGGATCACCTCTTTTGCTCTTGGTGGCATTGGTGGATCGTACCACCCATTGAAGGGACATGCGGATCCCTAAAAATCAATAATCTAAAATCAAGACTTTGACGCTTAAACTCGTAACTTGAAGATAAACATGTTATCAAAAACAACCATTAGACTAAAACATTGATTAAACTAAGCGTGACATTTTAACTTAAAGCAACCCAACCATGAACGCACCTCAATCGGACAATCATAATAACGCCTTCCTGCTTTGACATTGTTCCAACAGGTCTTTAGGACCGCCCACCTGCCACATCCGCATCGCGCCATTGTTAAGATTTGATCGGAACTATTTAGGATAAGATTTGATGAGAGAGAGGATAGTTTAGGGATGAGTGGTGAAACACATTTTGCTTTTATTATCATCTAATTACTGTAGCAGCTGCAGAAATCGCGTGTGCCTTAGCACACGGAATTACATAATAACGATATTACCCTTGTGCTAAAAACAAAATGTAACGGAAGGCAACGGCGTTGACCGACAGAAAACGGGTCGAAGGATGCAATCGGCCTCAAAAAACTTTTTTTAGGTGCAAAGGTGAATTTATATTACTTCCAAAAATTTACAATATAAGAATAGAAAAGATTTGGACAAACCCCAAATCTATACAACAAACATATACTACCTATCTTAATCAACTACACTCATACTTTGTCTGATAAACTTTTCAGAAGAACAAAACCAACAGAACAATCATTCTATCTACTCAGAAACTTTCAACTTCAACAAGCACTAGCAGTCACATACTATCATCCTTTGGATATTCACCTTTCAAGCACCAACCATCTAGCTACATTTCCACCAATCCATTCTTTCAAGCTACTCATCCTGCCACCACAGTAGACAAGAAAGAAATGGATGGTGGCATCACTAGGAACCCAAACCCATCCATTGAGGGGCTCTTCCAAACAACCTACATTTCCCTCTCAAAGGAAGGCTTCAATTGTTTGGAAACACACACCCTCAATGATGCCAACCATTCCTCCTGTGATGGTGTATTGAGAGGACCAAGAACGTTCATCTTTCACACCTCTCTATTCCTCTCATCATACACCATCCTCCAAGACCATTTACCCTTCACAATGGGAACCCTTCATTATGGTACATTCATACTAGTTAGGCCTCCTACTTAACCATTTTCACTGTCCAATTTCCTCCCAAGGCCAAATTGAACAATCAAAAGGTTATCATAGGTACAGCCATACTAGTTAGAACTCCAAGGTACAAGGTATTACACCATTGTAATGGCCTCAAAAAACTTGAAGAGGGACGCACGGAGACGATTTTCAAAACTTAGGGTGCAAGGCCATGTTTTGTGGAAAGTTTAGGGACCAATGGTGTATTTTTGTCTAAAAAATATGTTTTATAAAAATTGGACGATTTTTTTAAAAGCAAATAAGTGCTAATTATATTAGTTTATATTTATTACATATATTTATAATAGTAATTATACTATTTAAAGTTGCTCCACATGATTTCTTGAACATTTAGGTTTTCTTTATTTATATCTATATTATATAAAGGAAAAATCAAAAAGTGAAAAGTAAAATTTTAAAACTAATTTAGGAAACTAATTTGTTTTTTTACTTATAAAAGGTTGTAAACTGATTTCAGAAACTTAAAACTATTATATCCCATTTCTTAAATATTGAAATTAGCTATTAAAATTTGTTCTTTTACTTAAAATTATTATATGTTATAATAATTTACAGTTACATTATGATTTTTTTTACGTTGTATGAATAAATTTTTATACAAAACACCTAACAAAAATATCACAATCATAATTATGTGCCGTGATAAAATCTTTTTGATATGCACGACGAACCCTTGTTATTTTTGTTTATGTTTAGTAATTTGCGTCTTCTTATATTCTTGTATTTATATAATTCGATTGGGATTGTGTGTTCTCACTTGTGTTATTGGTGGTGGATGGGATTTGGGAATGAGTTTTTTGTTTGGTGATGAATTGTGGTAATGAGATAATGGTTACAAAATGATGTTGGTAGTAGAGGTGACTGAGATGATGGTGTTGTTGGTGGTGGTAGTGATGGTAGTGTGGGTGAGTGAGGTGACATGTTAAATTTTTTGAGTAAATACACCGTTCATCCTTAAGGTTATACCAGTTGTACCAAAATAATTAACAAAAGACCTGAAATAATCATTTTGCCCTCATATGCAAGGCAGATGGGGGAAGTAACATATGTTGACTGAAGGATAATGGTCAAAGGGACATTGGATGGCGAAAAACATGAAAGTAGAATCCTTGGGTGACTGAAATTTCTCTGCCAGACTCAGCGTGTCATTTTTATACAAGTTCTGATAGGAACGGTGTAGTTGCTCTATTTATTATTAATATCACTTTTTGGACATGTTTGCCCTGACGAAGCCAGAAAATCATTTCTTTACTTTTTCTTTTATTTCCATTTCTTATTATTTTCATTTTACTTTGCTTTAAAACTTTGAGAACAAAGTATAAAAGATTGAGAGCTTTTTTATTAGTTTTACAAGGCCTCATTATGAACTGAGGATTTGTTTGAGGGCAACTTATGATTTGGGCCGAGGGCAACCCAGTAAAAAAGCCCAAAATGCTAGAATATTACACTAGATAATTGTGCTATTTGGCTCACCCTAGAGCTCACTGCCATGTCCCTCTTTCACTTGCCTCAACACGAATAGAATTAGTAACAGTTATTCACTCTGTGACCTTTGACCAAGTGGTAACAGTCTGATTTTACAACATACCGCATACCAAATCTTTTAGAAACAGAACTTTATTAGTTTGATGACAATTCAGAAAGAAGAAACAGTTAATACTGATGTTTTAGGTTTTACTATCCACATGAACATCAGAACATCTAGTTTCCAGCTCGGAAAAGAACTTAAAATCAAGCTTTGACACGATTTGGGTACCTCTTGCGTCCCACAGAAAATCCATCAAGTGCAACAACGTGGCGATGATGCAATCGTCCCAAAAGTTGTACCTCCCTATAAAAGTAGTCATCTTCTTGATCAATAAGATGTATTTCTTTCACTACAGCAACGCGCCCACCTTGAAATTTGGCTTTATAAGATGCCCCATGGGATGAAGTAGCGATTACTCTACTAAAACCATCTGTTGCCCTCTTTATGTCATTATAAGAGAAGCGCCGCAAGAAAATTACAGGCACTGAAAAGACAAGTAAAAAAAAATATATTTTTCTATTAAGAACCGCTATGGAAATGCAAAACTAACTGTTAATCAAGAACTAATAATGGATGCATCAACATTATGCAAATGTTACGGTTTTGTAAATTTGAGTAGATATTGAGTTGTTTCGAATCCATATAAATGACTTGTGGACCCTCAAATAGTCAAACTGCTTCTACTTCTAGTGAGAGTGGCATAAGTTAATTAACTGTTTCAAACTAGCATAGTTTACTTTACATTAACTTTTCACATGAGCGATAATAACAATAATACCCAATCCTGATGGAGGGGAGGTAGGATGTAGACAGTCACACCCCAACCCAAGGGTTAAGAGAACGCTTCTAGCAAGACCTCCGTCTTATACATGACCAATGCCATACTCATATTCAATTTACTCAAATTCTAAAACAGGTGATTCCTAATCACAATAATTAGTACTCTACCCCTACATTTAACCCGCCCCTCACTATTTCGATCACGGACCAAAATTATCACTGTTCCAAAACTTCTAAGGGCTAAAAACACTCGCATTCGAACAACCCGCCACCAATTCTAAATTATGATCCAAATAACAAAACACATAAACAAAACAAACAATACCCATAAATCTATATCACACCATTTAAGCAAATTCACTATATAAACATTCTGACTTTCGAAGTCAAACAAGTCAATTCAAGAATCAAGAATCAACACATGTTTCTTAACACATACACAAAATTCTTAACAAATATAAAAAAATATAATCAAACCTCCAAAACCCTTTTTTACAATCAACAAAAAATGATCAATAACTGGTTATCTTGGAATCTTTATAATAAAATGTTTGACCATAAAAAAGTCAAACCTGAAGGAGTAGAACCCAGAAGGAGTTTAATCTTGAGAATCAAATTACTGTTTTTGTTTTTGTTGTTGGTTTTCATCTCTGATTCTGAAAACAAAAAATGGGAATTGGGTTGGCATAAAAATGATTATTACAAGTGTGTTTGGGTGTAGTGATGATCTGTAAATTCAAAAGAATATTTTATAAGTAAAGGACAGAGTGAGAGGTGGTACATCCATTTTGAAAAATACAAACACCATCTTATGAACTACACTAATAAACCTAAAATATAATCTAACTAAAATAGTAAAATCCATATATATAAAGTACAATTCAGTTGAGTTACATCCATATATATAAAGTACAATTCAGTTAAGTTACATGAAATTATCAATAACTAAAAAATAAAAATAAAATAAAATAATAAAAATAAATAAAAATAAAAAATAAATAAATAAATTACATACATCTTATCAGCTTCCCAATTCTGCGCCATTATTACCGATTCAAATTATAAAAAATATGAATCAATATTCTTCCTTCCAATAATCTCTACAAAATGATATACACATTAAATAGTTTTTTTTTTTAATAATAAAATAAATAAATATAAAAAATAAAAGAATTATGATCAACATCTCTATATACCAGTACAGTTGAACAACAAATTCAGCATTGCTGACGTAATCAAATTCCAGTAGAATTTAATAATTTGATGATGAGAATTTGGAATTTTTTTTTTTTTTTAGATATATTTTTGAACCAAGCGCACCCTTAGTTTTACAAGGCCTTATTATGAACTGAGGATTTGTGTGATGAGGGCAATTTATGATTTGGGCCGAGGGCAACCCAGAAGAAAAGCCCAAAATGCTAGAATATTACACTGGATAATTGTGCTATCTGGCTCACAGAGGGCACTGCCATGTCCCTTTTTCACTTGCCTCCACCGGTTCACCCTATATATATATGATATTTAATTATTCTCTATAGTATACTATAGAAGGAGAGGCATGCCGACACTTACCAATATAATATTGCAAAATTCATTAAAATATTATTTTTTTGGGCTTCGTCGTTGGCGTGTTTGTTTTGGTACGTTTGGCCCAAAAGGTAGTTAAGGCAGCAGTGTTAATGTGTTCTATGCGGGTTAAAAAAAAAAGAAAGAAAATTTACAAAATACACCCTTAACTTCTTAATATTTACAACTTTTTTATATAACAAACTTTGTTTGCCAAATATCTAACAGATATCTAGCGGTTTCTTGAATAAAAAAAATACTGCCAAAAAGGCCTCTCGATAACAAACAAAACAAGCCGAATATTGATATGCTTTTGACGTACGTACAATTTTATAAAAATTGTTAAAGTTTATTATATATGTATAGCTTTTAAATAAAAGAACTTTCAAAATACACCCTTAACCTATCAAATAACTTTAAAACTATCTTTTTTTTTTTT
>LBNU01004317.1:56023-71514 GCA_014162995.1 Artemisia annua | reverse complement strand
TCGGGCAGAGATACCAACCGCGAGCCTCTCCTTAGGGGATAACCCCACTCCTATTCCCGATTCGCCTGATATCATTAGAGCTTGTGGTTCCCAAGTGAGGACTTCCCGGTCGGTCACCCAAACTGGTACTACTCTCACTTGGGCTCGCTTAACTACTTAAGCCTTTACCACTAGACCACAAGCCCAATGATTATATAACAAAGTTTATTTACCAAATATATAACAAATACTTAACGATTTATACCGCTATAAACGCCTCTGCATTATAAACAAACCAAATTTAGTATTAATATACTTTTGACATACGTACGCTTTTATAAAAAATAAGTTGCAATTACTAACAAACTAGCCCCGCCGCAACACACTGCTGCCCGACACAATATTCATTCCAAAAAAGACGTCATACGACAAATATAAATATAGTTTGACACAACATTTAACGAGAAGCCCCGCCGTGCGGTTTCCTTGTTTGTAAACATAAAGAAGGATATATAGAATTAGAAATTTAAATTGAATATAGATGATTATAAAGTTTACGAGGCAGATATATGAAATTCTCCCTATTTTGAGTTAAGGCGAGTTTTTAGATAGAGTTAAAAAGTATGCCACGTTCGAGTTTCGGTCATATCAATCCAACCAAATAAGTCGACTTGAACTTGACTTGATTGTGTAAGACATCCAATGCAGTTTTTCTCAATACGTGATAGCATTTTTCATCAACCCAATTACGTAACCACATAAACAAAAAGTACTAAGCATTAATTCCAAAATAAATTGAGAAAAAGATATATGAGCCTTATATTTCCACTTGAGAATAAATTATATTCTCAAATACAACCCGACACTAGTTAAACATCTTACACGTCTTCCCCACTTTGATCCCACTCACACCCCTCCACAGTGGCGAAGCTAGAAAATTTTCAGTGGGGGGTCGGGATCTAAAATTTTTTATTGCTTAATGTATAAAAGAATTTTCACAATTAAAATGGGGGGTCGAAACCGAATATACCGAAATTTTTCTACACGAAAACTATATACCCCCTACATCGCAAAAAAAATTTCGGGGGGTCGGGCGCCCCTCCCCGCCCCTATGTAGCTGCGCCACTGCCCCTCCACAAACGCCAACCTTTACCGTCTTTAATCTCGTAATCCTGGCCCACATCAAATTGTTTTGTTCGACTTTTAGTAAAAGCCTGAATGTTTTGCACTACAAACCTAATTCCATGCCTAAGTACCGAACCTACTCTTACCTTTTTGAAAATTTAGTGAGCTAACAAAAATTATGAATTCATAAGATCGTGTTAAAAGTTAAAGTGAAAGGGACATGTACTTGTTACCTCCTCATTGGCTTGATGACTATGTCTTTGCAAAGTCAATTTCACTAAACTTTTTACATGTTTTATCTTTATTTTATTGTCAAGTAGATGAAAATGAGATACTCACGAACGAATCTAGGTACACGCACTAACAACAAATGTACGCACTAATAACAAATGTTTATCTTGAACCAGTCTAATGGACGCACTAATAACAAACGTTTATCTAAAACGAGTCTTTTCCACACGTAGATAACATTGTTTATATTTTATCTTTCACATATTTTGTTACAACAATATTGAGTATTGTTGTTGTTGTCGCCGCCTGTTGTTGTTGTAATGATAAACTTAAGGGCCCGTTTAGTTCGGTGGAATCCTAAGGATTCTGGTGGAATTGGAATACAATTCCATTCAATAACGTGTTTGGTTAACAAATTCAAAGAATTTGGAATCCGAATTCCATTCCTTACTGTGTTTGGTTGCCAAACGGAATGAAATGAAATTTCTTCAAAATCCCATATATGTAGAATTCAACATTCCATGGCATATATGAGAGGATTGTTTACAATTCCATGGAATTCAGATTTATTATTATTATTATTATTATTAACCTCACTTTATTATTATTATTATTATTTTTCAACATCGCTTTATTATTATTATTATTATTATTATTATTATTATTATTATTATTATTATTATTATTATTATTATATTTAAAAATTATTATTCATTTTAAAATTAAACATAATTTATTTATAGCTTACTTTTTTTTTAATTTATATCTTAAACAATATAATTGTATCTTATATAAAACTACTATTTACTTAATATATTAGTTTATATAATAATATTTAAAAAATTATTATTATTATTTGATAAGCAATTTATTTATTAAATAATATTTAGTTTATTAATCTTAAACTAAAGTTAAATTTTAAATACTTTAATATAATTTCTTTTTCTCATTTCCTTCTTCCAACCAGACATGCGGCAGTATTTGCAAATTTCAATTCCGTTAGATTTTAAATCGTAAGGATTTCAATTTCTAACATTTCATTCCTTTACATTCCAATTCCTTAAACAGATTCAAATTCCGTCAAAAATATTTTGCGAACTAAACGTGCCCTAAGGGTTTTGCTAAACATTGCCTACTAGGCAATGTTTAAGCCATATTAAACAATCTGCTGTTTCTATATTTAAAGTAATTATGCATTTAATGCACAATAAATGAATATAAAAACCAACTTAAATATATGTCATTTTTAATTTAACAAAGTCCAAATTACCTTTTATATTCGTATTAAACATTGCTTAGTGGGCATTGTTTAGCAAAACCATAAACTTAATTATACATATCTTAGTTCATTATACAAGGCTATTTTTTTTAGTGTGAAAAGAGTTAAAATGTATTGATGAAAACAAATTCACCAAAGAGCTACGTGGAAATTGAGGAATACAAAAACAAAGGCATTGAATGGGAACAAAGTAACAAACATATGGATGATACAAACGACACATCAAGCAACAAGAAAAACTAGGAGGTTACATTTTTCTTCTTGCGAAGCACAACATTTATGAGTATCGCTTATTTGGACTGCGATGGCGCACAATATTATCTTCGAACACCATAAATACCTTGACTATAAGCGGGTAAATATTTATATGAAAGAGGTAATGCCAATACATGCTATGACATCGAGTAAAGTGTGTCATAAGGTTCAAATTCCAATATTTAATCTTTTTAAGTTAGGTTTTGGATGTGTGTTGACATGAAATAATTAGTAAACAATCACGATATCAAATCTCCATCCTGTGAAAACACTTTAGATTATATTATTTCGCCTTTAATTACCTGCTTTGAAAACACTTTGGATGTGTGTTCCTTGATGGAGTTGGAGCGTCTTTCTTGTGGTCCATTTGGAGTTTTCGTAACCGTTTACTTTTTTCTACTTCTCCGCCTAAGAAAAAGGAGCTCTGGGATAGTGTTGTTTCGGATTCGTTCTTATGGATTTCATCTAGGAATCCTAAGCTTAAGATTAGTCGGGTAGGTTGGTTGAAAACCCCTCTTGTAACTATAGACTCCTTGTAATTTGTTTTTAGCTTTTGCTAGTTTTTATCAAAGCCGCCGTTCAAAAAAAAAAAAAAAAAAAAATACCTGCTTTGAGTTCACGAAGATTTCACAACTATTTAATTCAAACAAAGACTCTAATTCTAAGGTAAAAGATTTAGAGCAAAAGAAATTATTGTTGCTGCGTGTTATGTTCTTGAGACCAAATAAGGTATCATATAACACAAAAACCGTATACGCTTATTTGTTATATGACAACTATTCACCAACTGACGTGTAGTTTTTGGTAAGAAATAACGATTGATGGAAAACAAATAAAACCTTAGTGACTATGTAGAGAAAAAAGATTCATTTGAAGTGGATGCTGTTAGATTTTTTCAGTGTCATTTATAAGCTTATTGAACTTCTAAAAAAAAGTAGCAACTTATTTTTTTAGGTTTATAAAAATAAATAAATAAATAAATAAAAATGCTAAACATACTCTTAAAAGCCACGTTTCAAATTTTTTGACATGCATAAATTGATTTTATTTTCAAAATAACCGTTCACTCTAAATTTAATTATTCCCAACCAACTAAAAATACTACTCTTTAATGCATATTTCTATTTATTAAATGATCATTATAGCCTTATAGGTACAAATAACAAAGTCCTTATAAAACTATATATTTTACTTTATAAAGTTAAATAAGCCATAATCTCCGAGGTCAATAAAGCCATAAGCCGAATAAATAATCATCACAGAGTTTTTGCTTTTTCAAATACAAGTTTGTTTGATGGTGTAACTGGAAATCTAGCTACAGATGAAGATGAAGCGGCGAATTATAAATAAATTTTGTTTTTAAAAGCAACATAAACTAAATTTAATTTTAAAAGATTATGAAAAACTATTTTTATAAAGGATTTTTCTAACTTGTGCTATAAGGGCACAAGTTAAGCAAACTAAAAGGATACCGGGACTCATAGAAAAGTACATAGGGATTCACAAAAAAGTGCAATTTTTGTGGATCGTTGTGTCCTTTTCTGTTGGTCCCGGTGTCTTGTGCCCTAGAGCACAAGTTAGACAAACCCTTTTATAAAATCTTTTATAAATCACATAACAAAACTAAAAATATGCATAATGATCCATCTTATTACAATATTGTGTTCCAAAACAACAACTACACTAACTAAAAATAAAAAAAGAAGCTTCTAAATTTAATTCCGAGCCTAAGCTCAAGCCCCGGGCCCCCCCTCCCCAGTCGACCTTTTTATAGGTAGCTTCGGCATTCCATTCCCTTCTTCTTCATAAACCCACTGCCTTTTTCTCAGGTCCCCCTGTCATCTCTTCACATTCCATAACTAACTAAAAAAAAACACACACACACACATTAAAAAAAAAAAAAAAAAAAAAAAAAAATCCAAATTCTCATCATCAAATTATTATTTCAATTTTGTTAAATTCTACTGGAATTTGATTACGTCAGCAATGCTGAATTTGTTGTTCAACTGTACTGGTATATAGAGATGTTGATCATAATTCCTTTATTTTTTATATTTATTTTTTTATTTTTATTTAAAAAAAAATTAATGTATATATCATTTTTTGTAGAGATTATTGGAAGGAAGAAAATTGATTCATTTTTTTGATAATTTGAATCTGTAATAATGGCGCAGAATTGGGAAGCTGATAAGATGTATGTAATTTTTTTTTTTTTTTTTTTTTTTTTTTTTTTTTTTTTTTTTTTTTTTTTTTTTTTTTTTTTTTTTTTTTTTTTTTTTTTTTTTTTTTTTTTTTTTTTAATTTTTTTTTAATTTTTTTTTTTATTATTATTATTATTTTTTTTTTAATTTTTTAGTTATTGATAGTTTCATGTAACTTAACTGAATTGTACTTTATATATATGGATGTAACTCAACTGAATTGTACTTTATATATATGGACTTTACTATTTTAGTTAGATTATATTTTAGGTTTATTAGTGTAGCTATGAATTTTTTCTGAACAACGAAAGATGGCGTTTGTATTATAACGTTGAAAAGCAATCATCCGTTTGATTTTCGGATGTCGGATGTTGGCTAATTTTTTTGGACAATGAGACGGGTGTATTATTACTATTTTAATTGCAGCATTGTCTAGATAATAACTGTTTCGTGAAACGTGATTTAAGAAATGACCTGTATGTAAATATTTCCTGTTTTTATTGTAAGGATTAGTGTTGGTTCATATAAGTGATCAGAAAGCAATTAGTTTGGGATGTTTACATATATGGTAATCGTTTTGTTGAATTAACGTCTTTCGTGTTTCTCTTTGCTAGGCTGGATGTTTACATCCATGACTATTTACTAAAACGAAAGATGCACACGTCTGCGAAAGCTTTCATGACGGAAGGGAAGGTAGCTACGGATCCTGTAGGTATGTTTTCATATTTCAAATGTGGGCATCCTTTATACGTGTTTATGTAAGTTTCAACTTCAATGTTCATGCTTTCATAAGAATTCAATGCAGTTCGATATGCAAGTATGAGCTCACTTGCATGCTCATGTTGCATTTTTTGGAAATATTTATTCAATAAAAGAGGATGATTTTTGAAGGCTGAATTTGACCGTCTTGAGTTGCTTGATTTTATACGGGGCATGCCAATTTGGTTCCTTTTTCATCTATAATCTGTTTCGCCTGACTGAATTACTATCAGTATATTTGTGTAGCTAGATGGCTAAACCATGTATTTAGTTCCTTTGTTGGCATGGCATAACCATTTTCTTTAAAAGGGTGATTGGAACTTAGAACGAAATTAGAAAGTCATTAATATACGTTAAGACACACCCGCAAACGTATAGAGTTTGAGTACGTGATTGAGTTTTCGATTTCATTAATTTCACAGCTATTGATGCTCCTGGTGGATTCCTCTTGGAATGGTGGTCTGTCTTTTGGGATATATTTATTGCAAGGACAAATGAGAAACATTCTGAGCCGGCTGCAACATATATACAGGTTTTTTTTTCTATCCGTGTGATTTTTATTGGTCTTGTGTGTGTTATTTCTAGTGATACGAATTTTTTTTTATTCTTATTGTTTTTCTTTTTACGCTTTTGTAATCTTGTTTTCACTTTGAAACAAATGGCAGACGCAACAAATGAAAGCGAAAGAGCATCAACAACAGATGCAAATGCAGCAGCTGCATCTAATGCAGCAGAGAAACGCTCATTTACAAAGAAGGGATCCTAATCATCCTCCACTTAGTGGCTCTGTAAATTCTATAAATACTGATGGAATGATGGGAAAGCCATCAGCGAGTACACTCGGTGTGAAGATAGAGGAACCCATGAAGCAATCTCATTCTATGGTTTCTGATACCTCTCCAACTCTACTTGATGCCAACAGGATGACCCTTCTGAAGTCAGCCGCTAATCATCAAGGGTATATACTTATGCATCAATTAAAATTATATTTTTGGTTCTTTTTCTCGCATAAAGTTGGTCGGGTCTTTATAATCCTCTTGTTTTTGTTGGTGATTCAGCCTTCTTATACCAGGAAATTCTCAAACATGTCTTCAACTTTGCACCAAATTCAAGGGAGGCCTCAGTTGAATACTGTATATTTCTAATCCTATTTGCATTCCCCTTAAATTATTTTTCTTGCTCTTTTTCCCATTTTTTGACTCATGAGTATCTACTAATTCTAGGAAATTAAACAAGAAATAAATTTGGGTAATACACAGAAATCCATGCCTACAGATCCTTCATCAATATATGGACAGGCAATTTTGCAGTCAAAGTCTGGACTCAGTGGTGCAGGTAAGTTTTACACATGCACTTCAACTGGCTAGAGATGGACTATAATTTATTATCCATATTCATTGCGATTTATGGTTCTAGAGAATCTTATATTTACCGAGTCTTTGTGAGTTAATAACAAGTATGGATTGGTTTAACGTGTGTTTTCCTATGTGGTTACTGAAGAGACGATTGGTATTTGGTGTAGATGTCGTATTTATCAAGGCGTGGTCCTTTTGTTAGCTCCAATTTAAGACAAATTTCTTTAAATGTTACTTCTTTGAGTTTACAAATATCAACAGCAGTTAAAACTCTTATACGTTACATATGAATTCTCATTTAATGTTCATCTCCATCTATTCAGGATTGAATCAAGGTGTTACTGGCCTTCCATTAAAGGGATGGCCTCTAACTGTAAGTTATCATGGGTTTTCTCTCCTGTGTCTTATGTTATTTCTTAGTTTGATGGTAAAGTTAATGATTGGTAATAACGTGTTTTTGCAGGGAATAGACAATTTACGCCCTGGTATGGGGTTGCAAGTACACAAGCCCAATATGCAGAACCAAAATCAGTTTTATTTGGCATCACAACAGCAACAGGTTTTAGCACATGCCCAGACCCAAGGTAACCATGGGGCTTCACCAAATTATGGGCTTGGTGGGTTAGCCAGAGGCAATCTAAGTATGAAAGATGGTCAAAATACAAGAAATGATGGACCCATAGGCTCCCCGGGACAAATGAATTCCCCGAAGGTTAAGATTTCCTTTTTATGATCCAAATATGCACAACCATTAGTAGAAATTTATCAAATACTGATAATGTTGGCTTCAGATGATGCCATAACAAAAAGATACTAACTGGAAAACCTCCAAGTATAAAGTAGCAGTCAATTTAGTAACTTTCAAGTTAGTTCTATCAGTAGGCAGAGTGATTGTTGTAAGCCTGGATTATGTTGATCCTTATTAACTTATTGCAGTCATTTCGTTTTCTGTAGACAGTTTAAACTATATTAATTATGAACAATTCCTGGTAGTGAATGTTCTTTTGCTATTTTCTTTTTCAAATGACAATCCTTTTGAGTTTCTACAAAATCTAATAGCGTTTTTTACACCTTTAATGTATATATCCAACTGCTCATATGCTGGTCTTACAAGTATTCAAGTGATGTTCCTTATTGATTTACTCTTTTGGTTGCATTATAGCCTTAATTTTGACGTTGACTTTCTAATGAAAATTAACAGATGAAGATGCCTCAGATGCAACAATCTACCTCTCAACAGCAAGAGCAGTTGCAGCAACAGGTTGTGCTTCTAGACTATTCCCATGCTTATCTTAGCACATGATAACCTTTTTTTTTTTACCAAAGTATAAAGTTTGACTTTTCTTAGATCACTTGCTAGGTTTTTAGAATTTATTGCAACGTATATCCAGTTTACTTATAAATGGGTCAATTTGGGTTGTGCTTTATCTCAACTACGCTGAATGGGCCAAATAAAAAAAATATATATAATAATTAAAAAAAAATAAAATAGCTAGATAGGTTAGGTTGTATGTTTCCAAAGTTTAACTCATTCAACCTCATAAGTCACTTTTATTCAAATATTTAGATTTCTTTCCGGAAGGAAGAAAAAAATATATATGTTGCAATAATTTTTGTAATCATAATTCAGACAATTTTTATCTATAAAAAATAGTCAACAGTGTATGCGTATAAACCCATCCAACCCGGCCTGTTTCAACTCGGCCAGATTATTTCAAGTTGAGTCTATGGTGATGACACTTGCAGTTATTCTTTTGTTCAATATTGCAGGATGATATTGAGCATTTTGGGGATGTTTCTCTGGATGATAATGTGGAATCCTTTCTGCGACAAGAAGAAGGAGATGGAAGAGAACTTTATGGTACAGTAAAGCAGACCCTTACCGAGCACAAGACAGAATCTTCTAAGGGTATTAAATCATCTCGCTTGTTTCATTACTATTAGTCTATTACTCTGTAGTTCCACTCGACTGATTACTAAATATTCTATAACAGGTTTTTCTTTTGGGGAAGTTGGTTGTATACGAACAAGAAACAAGGTCTTGTGCTGTCATTTTTCTTCAGATGGAAAGCTGCTTGCTAGTGCTGGTCATGACAAAAAGGTAAAGCACAATATTATTTGTTTTGCTTTTCTTTACTGAGATTTGTAGTGCATTTAAATGTTTGGTTATTATATTCAGGCTGTTTTGTGGAACATGGATACCCTACACACTGAGAGCACCGCTGAAGAACATCAGATGTTAGTTACTGATGTCCGGTTTAGAGCAAATTCGACTCAGTTTGGAACTGCTTCTTTGGATCAATCTGTGCGTATATGGGATGCAACTAATGTAAGATTTATTTTCTTGTATACTTGCTTTAACATATATTAAAACAATTCGCTGGAATACGGGATGCAGCTAGGGAAAGGTGGACTGAATTTGTTGGGACAATTTTTAGTTCAACCTGTTTGACCGGCTACACATATAACATAACCTGATTCGACCCATTCATAGAATTAGGTTGAAATTGCCACATTTACTTTTATATTATGTATTGAAATATGAAGTGCTCGAAAGGTTGGTTTTACTAATGAGTTGCATTTTCTATTTGCAGCCAAGCTACTGTGTGCATGCACAAACGGGGCATACTTCACATGTTATGTCCCTAGATTTTCATCCCAAGAAGACTGATCTCTTTTGCTTCTGTGATAGTAAAAACGAAATTCACTACTGGAATATGAATCCATTCCGATGCACTCGTGTTTCTAAGGTTTGTCAGGAGCTCAGTCTGGCTTTGCTCTTACGTTTTTTGTACCATGAGTTCAAAATATGCAGTTTTCTATGTAACAACTATTGTTTTATAAATTCGGATCAAGTGGATAAATAATAAATTTTTTTAGCTGAAACGGGAACTGGTCAAATCTGTTGAGCGGGTCAAAATTCTCGGCAAAGTGTATTTTTTTTGCAAAAAGCTTCCAAACTCATTGTACTAAAATTTCCAATTTACTAGAAATTCTAGTAAAATAAAAGTTTAGACAAACAGTATTTTTTGCCAACCCAGGATGGCCTTAACAAAAATTACCCATTTGTCCCAAATCCGTTTTGAGCAAGTATCCAAACCACCTGACCTGCCCGGTATTTCTTGGTATTGCAGGGAGGTAATGCACAAGTGCGATTCCAGCCTGTATCTGGAAAATTACTTGCAGCTGCATCAGCTAAAATCGTGTCCATTTTTGATGTTGAGACCGATAGACAAACTTTTTCCTTACAGGTATGTAATCACAAAACTCATAAGTACTCCTCGCCAAGTTTATGAATCTTTCATGGTTTTAATGTTAAAACCATCATCTGATTCTCAGGGACACATGGGAAATGTAAACTACATGTGCTGGGATATAAACGGGGAATATTTGGCATCTGTCAGTGAGGACAGCGTGAGAGTATGGTCAGTAGCATCCGGAGAGTGCATTAATGAGCTTAGCTCGAATGGAAACCAGTTCTATTCTTGTGTCTTCCATCCAAGTTATTCTGCTCTTTTGGTAATCGGCGGGATGCGGGTAAGTGTTTTTTTTTTTTTGTAGCATCCAAGTTATTGATTATCTTTAACGATTTATGCAATGCTCTTTCTAAAATCATTTAGTACTATTTGATGCAACAAATGCATACTCTGTATGTTGCATTTACAGTTTAAACATGTTGCATAGCAGATATAGGTAAAAGTGAATAGAACATGACATATTCTTTCAGTTTATTGATTAAAACACCTCTAATCCGACCTGAAAAGGTTGTTCTTGTTATTCCAATTCCTATTTCTATATTTGTAGAAAATTTCACCAATAAATGCCAAAAAATGCGATACTTTGTTTAGAAATGAAATGTATGTTGCATTTTATGTTTATATAAATACATTGCATACATTGGTACAAAGTAAACACTATTATAACATTTTTCGACCTAAAAGTTTTTGTATTTATTTTTTATTTTTTATAATCATTCCACTTGCTATTTTCGTTATCTGTGAAAAGACCTTCACTCCCCTTTTGGTTTCTTTCAACACACAAAGTATCCCGCGCATTGACAAGTGTCTTCTTTTCTTTTCTTGCTGTTCTTTGAATGTATGACCAGTCTTTGGAGCTGTGGAATATGGCTGAAAACAAGAGCATGACGGTTCCAGCTCATGACGATATAATTGCTGCTTTGGCTCAGTCACCTGTTACTGGAATGGTTGCCTCTTCGAGCCATGATAGTTCTGTTAAGTTATGGAAATAACCAAATATATTAAACCACATATATAGTTATAATGTTGCATGACATTGACTGATATTTACCATTTCAAAATATATGGTTTTGGTTGCGAAGTTACATAATAGGAGTAGACTGTTTATCTGGAGAGTCAAATGTATTAGCCATTGTGGTTTACTGAGTCAACTCATAATAAGAGTATATTTTGGTATATTTTCATTTTTTATAAGGCGGTCGGGTGGTGTTTATTAGTCATTTTAATCAAGCGGGATACGTTTAGTCTGAAATATGTATGATAATACTTTCAGTGTGTAATATATAATTAAATGTGGGATATGATAAATAGTTGATTGATATTGGACTAGCGGTCTTTTGGATCTTTGTGATACCAGTAAATTTAAGAATGTTATATCCATTCAGCAACACATTTCGCCAATGTTTCTTTGATAACACGAGCTGGGAATTGCTTGGTTGAACCAACGAGACGTTGGTGAAAACAACCCGAGTCAACTACTTGTGACCAAGCTCATTTATGACAAATAATTAGATTATTCTTCTATACTACATATGTGTACAAGGTTTTACTGATAAGAAACTTTGCTAAGTTTTGTTATGTATGAGATATGATGCATATAGTATTTCCAGGTAGCAAGGAACTATAGCATCTCTAGCTAGCTACAACCATTACTAACATAATGGACATTACAAACAATATGACCATAGATATTACTCATAGTACATAACAGATTTCAACAAAACGCCCCATAGCAATTTCAGGTTAGATCACTTGTAGAATTCCATTATTGAATACAAACTAACGGGCAAACAATTTTTGAAGAAGCAAATCCAGATTCTATAGCTAAGGCCTCATATTCTCTAGCTGTTCTCTCTTTGCCGCTAGGATTTATAGCCAACATCATCAAGATTAGACATAACATTGGTTTTACCATTTTCTGGTAATTGCTGCTCCGGGATGATGGTTTCTAGCACACCACCTTACCGTTCTCTGGTAATGCAGTCCAACAGTTTTTTAATAGCTTTATGCAGTAATCATCTCCCCAATCATGTAGTACCCACTGTATTTTTTGTGCTTAAGTCATTTATCCAAAGAAATATTCAAAGAAAGAGAGATTAAAGTTTAGTATTGGTACTTAGTCTCCAGAAATAGTATGTACTAACCTTCATAAGATTAGATCTCCTTTTGGAACACTCTGAAACATGTCCCCTCCAACATCATCGTTACTCGACTCTTACATTCAATAGTTAAACATTTTTGTAGAATTCCATGATACAAAAAGTAGAAACTCTGCAAACAATGTCCAAAGAAGTGAACCCGGCCTCTTTAGCTAAGGCATTGTATTCTTTTACCGTACGCTCTTTGCCACCAGGGTTAGCAATCAACATTATTAAATCACCACCAACGGCAGTCTTAGAAACTTCATCGGTGGCACTTATATGTTCAGGGTCTGGCATGATCGCTTCCACCACCACCACCTTACCGCACTCTGGCAATGCTGCCCAACAGTTCTTTAAAAGCGTGATGCAATAGTTGTCGCCCCAGTCATGAAGTATCCACTAAGTTAAAAGGCAAATTCACAGTGGTTATTTAACAGAAATTAGTTTAAGAAAAGTTTATGTACCAAGACTTGGTGTACCAACTACCACCAACCTTCATGAAAATAACATCTCCTTTAGGAACACTAGTGAACATATCTCCTCCAACATGCACCACACCTAGTCAATAATTTGGTGCAAACATTGTCAACTACATGGACTTGGAGATCTAGATCAGATTATAGAAAAATGTATGAATCATGCATGAACATAAGGTGTTTCCAAGACTGATCATGGTTACTCAACATGACAACATATATGGGTATTAAATATGAATATTATCTAAAATATATGATCTAATACTATGCACACTAACGGGTCACACGATGAACAAATTTAGTGTGGTGAATCTATAGGTCCTAGAACAAGCAAAGGTGGTGTACAAGCTTAGATATATCAACACATTATACTGTATGTGTGCATATGAATTTGAATACCTGGATAAGGAGGTGCGTCCTTGATGACATGGGGTAAGTCAAAGTTTATGCCCTTGATATCAGGATACTTGGAAACAATAAGCTCAAGATTAGCACCTAAACCACCACCAACATCAGTTAACTCTTTCACCCCTTCGAATCCCTTGTACTTTTTAAGAATCATCTTCATCACTATTCTTGTTTCATCATACATGCACTTGTTAAACACCTTGTTGAATCTGTTATCTTTTGCAGGGTACTCAAATGCATTCATCCCATGTGCCTTGTCCAATGGGACCCCTCCCTCAACTACAGCATCTTTCAGGTGATACCTACGCAAATGCATATAATATAGCGATTAGGGATGGCAATTGACTAACTTTTGTGAATATGAGCCAAGTGGAGTTAAGTTATAATTGCTCTATTTCGGATCACTCAATAAGGCTAAAGTAGTTTTCCAATGATTGCCACTTTGACCACTATACAGTACACTTATGAATGAGTCGAAATTTCTAATATAGTTATAACAGGTTATATAGATAAAACTATCAAACAAATAGCTGAAAATGAAACTAGCTATGGTTCAAAGGTTGGTTAAAGTAGGATACTTGAAGCATTTAGAAACACTTGTAAATTGCTCTATTTCGGATCACTCAATAAGGCTAAAGTAGTTTTCCAATGATTGCCACTTTGACTTCTATACAGTACACTTATGAATGAGTCGAAATTTCTAGTTGAGTACAAATTATTGCAAATGGATCAATTTTTAAATATGTCAAATGGGCGGGACTAGTTGAAAGTCGTTCACACATTCATTTAGCGCTTTAATTAGTGGTTTGATTTAGAAAATTAGATTATGGTTATGACAAAGTAGTCTTTGTAGTTATATTTAACGCATTAACTATATTCACATTAAAATTAACTAAAATGGACAAACGAAGAATAAATGTTTGTAAGTCAACCCAATGATACCCGTCCTGCGTCCACACTAAAAACAACCCATTTTGACCTACTCAAACGCGACCCACCCTCTCTAATTCTGTGATTCGCCGATTAATTTTCCTACCTCTAATGAGAACTCTTGCTGGTGTTTGAGTAGTTTCTAATCACTTGGATGGAGTGTTTATTAATATATCCATGCAGTTATATAAACTAATCAAGAAATAAGATGCAAAGAAGATAACTAACCAACAATCGACAAATACTTTATCATATATAAGGAGAAGTGCAGAAGCATGAGACGCCCCATCTTCCTTTCGCACATAATAATTTGACACTTGTGTCATGCCATACAACGTCTTAGAGTCTCCATGCTCATCTGTGACTGCTTTCGACGTGAGAATAGATTGGCTAGCAAGAAACCGAAGAAGCCGTTCAATTAAAGCCGGGGTTTCAGGGCTTTGCTTAGGAAGACTAGAAGCTAGATCAAAAGCAGAAAACTGGCGACCAGGACTCTTTGCCATGATCTCGAAAAGATCAAGTTCTAGAGCAGTTTTGATAACCATAGGAAGAAGTATTCCACTATTTATTTGATTCACTCTTAGCAACCCTTCTTCTTCTCTAGACATCTTGTTATCTTCTTGTGATGATGAGTCCATGATTGAGCTAGATTATGTCTACTGGTGATCCTTTGCTATGAATGAACACTTTGTAGGACCACTGTCTTATCTGTGTGCATGTGACTTTTGAGATACAGTGGTCTCTTTTAAAATCAGGTAATTATCGAAAAGTTTACTGTTCATTTCACATTTACAATTTATCCTCGTCAGCTTTATCTAATCTTCTAAGATTTGTTTAAACTCATATAAATTAAAATACTGCATATAAGATAGTATTGATTTAAAGGTGAAAGCTAAAGATAGGCAACATATTTATTCAAAACAGACGAGATATATTATAAACTTTTGAAATTGTTAGAATGTGCAAAATACTTTCGAATTATGGACAAAATACGCAAGATGACCGGTTACCAACTTTGAAAAGTTACAGTAACAGTCCATGTGGTTTGTGTTGACTTTCACCTTTAGTCCCTTAACTTTCTTGTTCACTTATAAC
>LBNU01004317.1:15485-35220 GCA_014162995.1 Artemisia annua | reverse complement strand
TGAAGAAGGATGATTATAAGACCAAGGAGAAAGTTGTGCTTAACCCGGAGGATCTCTTTGAATTTGACCTCGCAATCGTTGTTATGATCTTTCTTCCTTATTTTACCTATGCTGTTGTTTCACCCATCCGTCATTCCCCCGGGAATGAGGATGTTGTTTTTGATCCCGGCATCGTCACTTTTCAAGCCGGCTGTTTCATTTGCTCCCCCAAGGACAAGTAAATTCGGGGCGAGTCTAAGCTATACGACTCGTTACTAAACAAGCGCTTCGTGGGAGGCACCCCATGCTTATCCTTTTTATTTTATTATCTAATAAGTAACGCGAGGAGGGCGACCTCTTCCAATCTTGTGTTTGCTTGGTTGTTTGTGTTTGTGCAGGATTTCCCCAATTCATGATGACTCTCGTGCTCGTGGATCGTCTCATCTCCACTCGAGTCCCATGTATTGCTGCTTGCTTGGAAATCCTATATCCAAATCTTATCGACTAATGGTATCTTTGGCATACTTAATAAACGGCCTTAGATTTATTGTTAGGATTACCCTTACCTTGAAAACATTGAGGACAATGTTTATCTTTAGTCTGGGGGGGTGAATCTTCGATTTGATTGACCTAGCACTTTCACCATTGTCGTTTACTTACGCAACCCCGTTTTTCCTCAAAAATCCAAAAAAATTGAAAAATTTTGAAAAATTTCAAAGAAAAAAAATGAAAAAATTAAAAATTATGCAAAAATAGAATAAAAGTTTTGACACCGCGTTTGACTTTCCTACTAGGTAAGAGTGGGAATAAAAATTTTGACTTGATCCGGGTGTGTTGAGCCCTAGCATGTTCCCTTAACCAAAGATAATCATAAAAGCTTTTGCTAGTTTTGTACACAAGGAGCTACTCTTTTGTCGGCTCCCGTACTTGACTTTATATATGCATGGCTTAAAATTATCGGCTAAGCATTCGCGGATCTCATTATTTGGGATTTTAAATTTGCGGAGAACGTGAAATGATAGAGTTTCTTTAGAAGTTAGATGCTAAGCATAGAGTAGTTGGATCTCTTTAAGGCTCATCGAAGGTACTCATGTCTTTTTGTTCCCACAAAATTGCTTCACCCCATATCTGTGCAAAATAATTAAGGATGTTAGGTTTAGCCGATGAGTAGTTCTTTATCTTCTTAAAGAGAATCTTTGCTTGGGAAATTGGGTACACATCATGGATACACGCTAGTTGAGTTGTATTGTATATCGTTAAATAAGCATAGTACGCATGTGGTTTCGGAGCTACCCAAAAGCCCGTTGTTATGTATGAGCTAAGGTGCTTTAAGACTTCGGATTGAGATCGGGCCTTGGNGATAGTTCTTTATCTTCTTAAAGAGAATCTTTGCTTGGGAAATTGGGTACACATCATGGATACACGCTAGTTGAGTTGTATTGTATATCGTTAAATAAGCATAGTACGCATGTGGTTTCGGAGCTACCCAAAAGCCCGTTGTTATGTATGAGCTAAGGTGCTTTAAGACTTCGGATTGAGATCGGGCCTTGGATCCTAGATTCCAACCCTAGCAGTTGGCGGTAGGTCTTGGATTGAAACCGTGAAGGTTCGGAGTCGAGAAGTTACTAAGGCAAGAAAAAGAAAGAAAAAAAAGTGAAAAAAAAAGTATCAAGAAAAGAAAAAGAAAAGAAAGAATAAAGATGTATGTTGAAGATTTATGGATCATGAGTTCTATTGTTAAGACTAAAGTTGGTCGCGCGTGAGGTGCATGTTACGATCCTAGATCGGACGCATGAGGTGCACGTGAAATGTACTCGCCAACTTATGTCTATTTTTGATGTATTCCAAAGTCTTTTTATGTATCCAATATCCTTGATGTGGACCACATTTCTCTTGCAAACCTTCTTAAGAGAAGATCGATAACTAGTTAGCGTATGAATTTGGTATCTTTATCGGACTAAAAACTATGAAACGAGATGCTTATGAAGAAATTCATTTCTCTCACAAAAATAAAATAATGAGATACAAAAATAGGAAAATGGGAGCAAGCGGTACACGAGTAACTTCCATGAGTAGCGTTGGCATCTAACTTGTAATTAAACAATGATCCGTTTTTACGCTTAGTTTGGGAGCTTGTGAAAAATCAGGGACGATGAATTTTATCCAATCGGTCACTTTTCTATGAATCGTGTTCTTACTCTATGATCCTTAATCGTTATTGAAAGATAATGAAAGTCAAGCACACCGTCATAAGCTAAAGTGAGTAGAATAAAGTAGCATATGGAATAAAATGGAAAACCGGGGCGTTTTAGGGAATAAATGATTTCGTATCTCTTTTGAACGTTTTGCTACTTTTCAAAGTTAGTAAAGAGAGGTTTGAAATTATTTATCTTTAAGGCGTGACGTGATTACATTGCGTGAGGACATGCAATACCTTAGTCTGGGGGATTTTGATGTGTGCTATTTTACACATACTTTTGACCTTAGTTTAAGTGATATAAAGACCAAAAACTAACGTTAAACGCCAAAGATATCGTGTTTTTGTGTTTGTGATCGTGCAGGAAAGGATATTGCATAAATGACATCAAAAGCAACTAAAAAGCCTAAAACGAGCACGAGATGTGAAAGAGAGTCTAAAAGCCGAGTCAAAGATGAAATCTACTCAAGGAAAGCCCGTGATGACGAGTTTATTTCTTAAAAAGCTCAAGAAGATGAACGATACGCTTAATCAAGCCAGAAAGATATTCCTGAGAAGAAGCTTTCCAAAATTGAGCAAGTGAACGTTTTTACATCTTTGAAGACTTGAAATAAACGTCAACACAATGCCTCGAAGTTACATGAGTTTACATTTATAGTTTAAACGTTTATTGGTGTGTGTAATAGAAGTAAATTGATGATGAATTTCATAACTTGTAAAAGTCTAAGGGGCAATCGTACACGGTAAGGCAACTTGTAACCCCCCTAGCTTGATATATCTCTTTGATAGCTTCATTTGTAAGCATTAGATTAATTAGGACTAGGAATTAAGGAGTCGGCACCCGCTAAAGGTAGGATGTAGTTTAGCTTATTTTCATGTTTTAGTGTTTAATTATTTTTATTAATGCAAACTTGATTTCATGTCTTAGTCTTTAGCTTGTGATATTTCGACGTTCTTAAATCTTTTTCTTTTAATCTTTTAAGCTTCTATTTACATGTTCTTAATCTTTCTTTAGAGTTTTTCATAACTTTCACCCACCTTTTCTATGTGTTTCATTGAATTTATATAAAAAATAATGTTTGGTTAGGGCTTGAATTTGTGTCGTAGCTTTTTTATGGCTTTTTATTTAGTGATTATAAACTTTGTTTTCTAAAAAGCTTTATAAGTTTTATAGGTTTATTATTTTAGTTTTCTGGTGTAAAAAAGTGTCCAGTACGTTTTCTTAATTTTAGCGAGTATGGAGGTTAGGTTTGCGAGTTTATGAGATTTTTCTTAATTTCTAGCGGTAGGTATCAATTTTAGTTAGTGAGTATAATTTTTATGATTAGCGAGTATGGGCTCTAGAGGTTTGCGAGTATGGGTAGTTCAAGACCCTTAGCGAGTATGAGATCTTGTTTTCTTGCGAGTATGGACCAAAAAAATCCTAGCGAGTATGGACTCCAGCGAGTATCACCTAGGGTAGTCAGCGAGTATGGAAAATTTCATAGATCTAGCGAGTATGTTCACAAGGTCTAGCGAGTATGGGACTTTACCTAGGTTAGCGAGTTTGGATTGTAAGGTGGTTAGCGAGTTTTGTTTTTTTTTATTATTTTATTTTGTTTAGCGAGTATTAATTTTATTTAGCAAGTTTGATTTTTGTTTAGTGTCGAGTCTTTTGTTATTTATTTGTTTCACTTTTCTTTCAAGCCGAGCTAGGCTTTTATTTTACCTCATCGTTCTTCGAGTGAGGTTTTCTTTTAATTAAATCTAAACGTTATGCTGTCAAAATTTTCTAAAATCTTTTTAGTTACGTTTTATTATCAAAGTCTCGTGTCTTTTAATTTTTAGTTTTAAACTTTTATTACCGTTTAATGTTTACAAGTCTTTTATTTTCTTTATCTCTTTACGTTTTTAATATGAGTCGCGAGTAGTTTTAAAACGTGTTTGCTTAGTAGCTCGAGTTTGTGAGTTAAGTAAGAGCGTTAAACGTTTGTGATAAATAATCGAAAGATTATTTAGTCGTGTGATTTAATTATTCGAAGGACGAAAACCTTTGAACGATTAACTCATTCGTTTAGAGTTGTTATCTCTTCAAAAGATTAATCAAAAACTAATCTCGAGAAAGGAAAATGACTCGTCACAAACTTTTACCTCAAGCTTAATAAACTTATTCGAGTCGCTTTGCAAACACATTTTCTTTCAAATTCATTTACCGCTTTCATTTCTTTTTGCACTTTAGTTACCGCTTTCTTTAATCGCTTTATTACATGCAGCTTTACTCGTTTTCTTATTTCATGTCACTTTACCGCTTTACTTTATTTTAATTTGTCGTTGTAGTATAAACAAACCCAAATTTTCTTCAAAACCTTATTCATCTCACATAGCTCACGGTCTTGAGTGACGAGATCAGTTCAACCCTCGTTGGGACAACGATCCGCGTGGTTTACAAGCTTCACCGCTTAGAATTACACGATCACATTGCGTGAGGACACGCAATACCTTAGTCTGGGGGATTTTGGTATGTGCTTATTCACATACCTCTTATTCACCATTTTTAGACTATTATAGACCAAAAACTAACGTTCAAAGCCAAAGATATCGTGTTTTTGTGTTTATGACTGTGCAGGTAAGGATATTGCCAAAAACAACATGAAAAGCAACCTAAAAGCCTAAAACGAGCACGAGATGTGGAAAAGAGTTTGAAAGTGAAGTAAAAGATGAAATCTACTTGTGAAAAGCCCGTGAAGACAAATTATTTCTCAAAGGCTCAAGAAAGTAAAAGAGACGCTTAATCAAAGCTCAAATATAATTATGAAGTTTAACCTTCTAAATCCGAGCTAGTGATCACTTTTATACTATTGAAGATCTTTGGAAAGCTCGTCAACACATCACCTCAAAGTTACAAGGACTCAAGTTGTAGTTTTAGAAAGTTAAATAGCGTCGTATCTCTAGTTTATGCTTTGTAGTCACGTAATTTGGAAGATTAAGGGTCTAAGTGTCAATTTGTAAAAGGATAAGCCACCATGGCTCCCTTAAATACCCACCCCTAGTCTTCATTTGAGAGAGTTAGCCTTAGTTAGTTTCTAGTTTTATTTTCAAATTGTAGTGTAATTTTCTTTATGCAAGCTTTTCACTTTATGTCTTAATCTTCTTATTTTGCTTATTTCTTAGCTTATTGCAATCTTTCTTTTATTGCTTTTCATCTTATTCAAGCTTCTTTACTTCCATGTTGATCCAAAATAAGCTTACATAAGTCTTGCACCACCTTTGCATGAAAAGAGATTTTCGTGCCTAATGAATATGACTTGAGCTTATTTGGGTTTTGCTAGCTTGTAAAAGCTTATTTTACGTTTTACTTTAGCTTATTTAAGAGTTTACAAATCGTTGTTTTGGTTTTTCAAACTTTCTTTTGTGTTTAAACAAGCTTTTTAGTTACAAGCCCTAGAAATATGTTTAGCTTATTTTGAATTCGTTGAGCTTCTATAGCTTATTTTGGTTGTTTGTTTTGCTTAATATTGAGTCTAAATAAGTTTCTTATAAGTTTCCATAAAGTTTTACGTAAAAAATATTTCATTTTCCTTTAAAACCCCAAATAGCGAGTATAGTTTAGGGTCTAGCGAGTATGAGACTTAGGGTTTAGAGAGTATGGTCCTTTCTTTTTGATCCTAGCGAGTTTCACAAGTACCCAGCGAGTTTGCTGATTTGGCTAGCGAGTATCATAACTTGGCTAGCGAGTATGGTTTGAAATCCAGCGAGTATGGTTCTTTAAATCCAGTGAGTTTCATTTTGAGTCTAGCGAGTATGGTCCTAGGTAGCGAGTAGGGTTTTTGATTTAGCGAGTTTGGTCTTGGAGTGGTCCTAGCGAGTATCATTTCTAAGATAGCGAGTATGAATTTTTGGTTAGTCTAGCGAGTTTGGTTCTCTAAATTATCTAGCGAGTATCATTTTACAAGTGTAGCGAGTATCACATTTTTAGTAGCGAGTTTAGTTTGTTTTATATTTTTTATTTTAGCGAGTTTGAGTCTTTGTTCACTTTAGTTTTCGAGTCTAAGTCTTTTAGTGTCGTGTCTTGTTTATTTCTAAAGCCGAGCTAGGCTTATTTGCACTCCATCGTTTATCGAGTGGAGTTTACTTTTATTAATTTCTTACCGTTACTCTGTCGAATTTTAGTTTAAATCTTTTTAACTTAGCTTATTTTTCTTTTCACTTGTTTTATTTTCATTTCAAGGTTTACTTTACTTTTCTTTAATTAATTAAATCTAAAAACTCAAAAATATTCTCTTTCTTTCTTTCTTATTTAATTTTCTTTACGTTTTATTCAACTTATGTTTACTTTTATCGTTCAACTTATCTATTATTATCTCGTTTTTATTTCATTTAAGTTTTAAACAACTTTTAGTAGTATAACTAAAACCAAATCACATCTTTTAAACCAATTCACTTCACATAACTCACGACTCGAGTGACTAGATCCATTTCAACCCTCGTTGGGACAACGATCCGTGGGTTCAGGTGTAGGTGCCTGAGGCTCCTCAGGAGTTTGGTCTTCAGTGAGTTCAGGTGCACTGCGTGCTTCCGCGACTGGTTAGAATTCCGTGCTCATGCATTCACACATACACTAGAACACACATGTATACCCCAATCAGGCCCAGCTCTTTGTTAATTAAAGAAAATCTTGATAACAGGAACATGAGGTCCAAATCATGCCCATTTTGTCGAGGAAGTTTAAAGAAGGTGCACTCAGGAGATTTATGGGTTTTGACGAGTGAAATTGATTCAGTAGACTTATTAACGCTAGCAAAAGAGAATTTAAGGTGCTTCTATATTTACATCGAGAGCTTGCCGTTTGTTGTTCTGGACACCCATTTCTTGTTGTATGAGTATCTTGTTTGAATCACTCAGTAAATAAGCTAAACGGGTTTAAAAAATGGCCGAGTTTTTACCTTCCATAGAGCATATGTATATAGTGATCATGTATGCAAGTGACCTGGGTGTTGTAATGGAAATGGCGAAAGTTTGTAGCTTTTTCTTGGTAATGTAAGTTCGAGTTGTCCAATGTGCAGCATTTTGAGCAAGTAACACATTTGCACCTCAAAATGCACACAAGATTTGAACTTGTAGAAACTACAAAGTAGTATATACATTTTTGAATATGTTATATTCTTTACATGTACCTCATGTGTCATGATGTACAATACTCCTCATGGGTCAGGTAGGACAGGTAAGCCCATTTGTCAGTTTATTTTGGCTCTAATTGCTATCATGAGACAGTATTGTGGCAAGGCAAGTAAAACTTAAGTAGAATTCAATACCAAAAATTGTATTGAAGAATTCAAACCACACATAATCATAAACATGTTTGACACATATGGTCCGTCACTAATCGTACTCTTATGTTTCTTACAGTACTTTATGCAGCATGAAATTTAAACCACGCTTAAAAACATGCTTTAAAACTTAACTTTTATTTATCCACTACATGCACTGCTCCTACTTGCAGTTATCTTCATCTTCACAATGCAAGCTTGGTATTAGACCTGAAAGAGTTCAACAAGACAAGAATAAAGCCATTTTAGTGATAATTTATTGACAGACTCATGTAAAATCACATTCTACAAAAAGGGAGAACAGAGTACCTCATATATTTTGAAGCACATCGAGAATACGCTGCAATTCAATGACAATGATTTCCATTTTCATTCGTTGCGGCGGGGAATCCACAGAGCATGATACTCCGATCTTCATAGTTGCAGCCAAACATTCTTCCACTTTCTTTGCATTTGCTTCTGTTCTTTGCAACTCAATTGCATCATCATCAGTAACATCGACCGCATGATCTGGCAATGCCGTGTAAACAAATTTATGAAGACAAAGACCTTCCTTAAACATGTTGTCTGTCGGCCTTTTCCCAGTCATCACCTCTAGTAATAATATTCCAAAACTGTAGACGTCCCCACGACTTGTCATCTCACTCCCGATACCATACTCTGCAAATTAAAATGATCAGTTAGTTTCCAAAACTGTAATATGCAAGTACAAATATAAGCATCATGGAATGCAAGAATCATATATTACCTGGTGGTGCATAACCAATTGTTCCTTTAACCCCGGTTGAGCTGTTTTGGTTTAAGTCTGTACCAAGTAGTCGAGCTAAACCGAAGTCTCCAACATGAGCCACCATATCGTCATCAAGTAGAATGTTGCTAGGCTTCAAGTCACCGTGAACAATAGTTGTTTGGCAACGATTGTGAAGATAATCAAGTGCTGTTGCAACATCTCTAAGAATATTTATTCTTTGGAGAAGACTGAGTTTTGATGTATTTGACGTCGAATGAAGCCAATCGTTTACACTTCCATTGGGCATAAACTCGTAAACCAAAGCTTTGAAATCGTTGCGTCGAAAATCAACACTTGAGCATGAAGTTATAATCTTCAACAGATTACGGTGTCGAATATTCCGCCAAGCTTCACATTCTGCTATAAAACTTTTGTGGGCTCCTCGACTTTGAAGATGTAGAACTTTGATTGCAACAGGTTTATCATCATTTGAATCAAGGATTCCTTTATAAACAGAACTGTGCCCACCCTCGCCAATTAAATTTGTTGTAGAGAACCCATTAGTAGCCTTGAGAAGCTGATTGTATGAAACTTTCAAGAACCTCTCATTCCCTGAAGATTGAGATGGTTGACTCTTGTGTTTCTTCTTCCACAAAAGATACACACAACACAATACGACGAGCAATGTCGATGCAATTAAAATGAATAATAAGAAGAAAGGAAACCCTTTTTTCTTACTACCCCTCTCTAGCTTGCATTTGGGTAACTCAAGTGTAACCAAACCACCACAAAGCCTATTGTTTCCCAAAACCGAAAATGCACTTGCATTGGCAAACACCCCTACAAAAAATCTAACATTTTCCATTTGTCTAAGAATTGGGGAATTTTACCAGTTAATTTATTTTGAGAGATGTCGAGTACATCCAATCCTCTCAAGGAACTTAATGAAGATGGTATCATGCCTTCAAATATGTTGCCACATAAGTTTAACATTGTGAGGCTAATGCACTCACCAAGGCTACTAGTAATGTTGCCTGATAAATTATTGTAGGATAAATCGAGATTGCTCAACATCTTGAGGTCTTTAATATCCGATGGAATTGAACCAGACAGGCTGTTGTGAGAAAGATCTAAAAAATTAGTTAGTGAGGTAATTTGAAGAAGTTGCTTTGCTATTTGACCACTTAGTCTATTGTAAGAAAGGTTTAACCCATTAAGTTCTTTACAATTCCCAAGGGTTGATGGAATATGGCCTTCTAATTTGTTGGAATATAAAAAAAGTTTATTCAACAATGATAGGTTCCCGATGGTTTCAGGGATAGGCCCTGAAAATTGATTACCAGATAGATCAAGAAATTGTAGCTTTTGAAGGTTACCAATGGTAGTGGGGATTTTTCCTTTGAATCGATTTAGTCCCAACCGTAAAGTGGTCAACCCAACTAGACTACCTATACTTGAAGGGAGGATTCCGAATAATTGATTTTCTGCTAAAGTTAGAAGGCTAAGTTGATCAGAAAGATTACCTATTGATATGGGAAGCACTCCTATAAGGTTGCAATTCGTAAGACTCAAATCTACTAATTTGGTGCAGTTTTTCAAAGAATCAATAAACCTCATGTCATCAGCTGCTCCGCGTCCGTGGAAGTTATTATAATGTAATCTAATTACATTAATATCTCTTAGTTTTGAAAAGTTGATTGTCAACTTCCCACTAAAATTGTTGTAACTCATTTCAAGATATCCTAATTTAGAACAATTAGAAATAGAAGCTGGAAGAACTCCGGTCAGTTCGTTATTCCTTAACTGAAGGAGCTCAAGATTTGGGAGATGATTACCAAATTCTGAAGGAAGACTACCAGTGAGGTGATTACCGGGTAAGGAAAACTTAACTAGGAGTGAGAGGTTGAAAATGGAATGAGGAATGCTTCCATATAAGTTGCACTCACCGGAGGCAAATTCCGTCAAGCTTTTCCAAAGACCCAAGGTATCTGGAATGCTCCCACCCAACGGGTTCCCAGTAGCAGAGAACGATTCCATTGATGAAATATTCCCCAAGAAAGGTGGGATTCCACCTGTTAACTTATTGTTGTAAATTACAAGATGAGTAAGTTTCGAGAGTAAACTCATCTCCTTGGGTATGCTTCCAGCTAGCTTATTTTGAGCTAGCCAAAGCTCTTCGAGGTTAGAACAACCAGACAAATTTGTTGGAATGACTCCACTGAATTTGTTATGATCAAGATAAAGAATACGTAGCCTAGATAGATGACCAAGTTCATGAGGAATGGTGTTTTGAAAGCTGTTGTTCCAGAGAGAAAGCTCACGGAGGAAGCTGAGGTTTCCTACATGAGGAGACAACGAGCCTTCTAAGCCTTGCGAATACAGTCGTAAAGCAGTCACTCGTTTGTGTCGCTTTCCACACGAAATACCACTCCAGTCACAGAAATGAAAGGAATGGTTCCATGAGGTTAGAACTTTGTATGGATCATGGGTGATCATCGACTTGAAGGACAACAACGGGCGATAATCAGTCTCATTACCCCCATTAGAAGCAGAGACGATGGCCAAAGTAAGACATGTTATCGCGAGACCGTAAAAGAGAGAAGAAATAAGGGAGGAAGATGATAAGTAAATGATTGCTTGTGGTGACTTCATTTTTGAAAATTTACTTAGAATTAGAAGAACAAGTATTGGCTTTTATAGGAAAACCAATATATTAACTAATAAATTGAATACATTAATAACGAATTTTTTAGTATAAACAATGATGGATGCAACTTGTAAATTATATTTTGTGGTTCAAACAGGTATCTTTTACAGCTTCGAACTTAACGAAAGGTTTTATTACGAGATGGATGCAACTTGTAAATTATAGCCATCAATTGTAAAACTGTAAGGTGGGTTATGTTATTTGGTTTTTGTTCATGTTTTTTATGGAGTGGGTATTGTTGTTCTTGTTGCGTTTCATGTCAAATCTATCTATTAATACTATTAAAACATTCTATGCGAGGCAGTCTTATTTTCTCTTGTTCAAACAAGTCAGTTGTAATATGCACATTAACCGTTGATAAAATGTCTCAATGAAATACTTTACAAAATAACTCAATTTGTTAACTACTACTCCATTTTAGCATAACTCCTTTGTTGCTATGTATCTTGGTGGCGCTTGAAGGAATGCGAACTTATTAGATAGGTGTCTAGGACTTAGGATAACTTATTTGAAGGTTGAACTTTTACATCTAAAAGAGAGTTTGAGAAAATATATATATATATATATATATATATATATATATATATATATATATATATATATATATATATATATATATATATATATATATATATATATATATATATATACTGTATCTTTATTTTCAGAACCCTGTTAAGTGCGGGAACTGCGAGAACTCCAATTTTGCATTAGAAAACATGCATGTTCATATAAAACATGTATGTTTTCTTACATACACCTTAATACACATACATGCATAACANATTTTAGTAATTTTGTTTTGTAAGGGTAGTTTGGTAATTTTCGTGCACTAGTTACTAAATATCTGGAAATCCTTTTTTTGTATGTCGGTTGTTTTATGTCGGTTATATTACTTATATAACCCAAAGCTGTAACCTTAGACTCTTTTGATAATAGAAAATCAGCCTTTTTTGCTCCAATCTTCTGATATAGTTCTTCCTCTATCTTTGCTGCTATACTTTTGCCCATGCTACTGCTGCTCATATGCTCTTATTGTTTCTGATTATCTCCCTATCTGATCCTAACATTTAATATGCTAATACAACAAAGTTTGATTTTGTATCTAGTCTATGGAATTCCACATGGGTTTGTATTCTAAATGCTCAGTGAGGAAAGGATCCCGTAAGGCAAAGAATAAATAGGCAAATAATTGAATTGGAAATAGGCATGCTCCACAAAACATCCTGGGATTTTGATTTAGTATCATATTATTGTTTCAAGACTGGGTGTACCTTCAGATATCTAAGTCCAACCTTTTTTGTGTTTTAAACCTCCATTAGCATTAGCTTGGTTGCTCAAGGTTTAACCTGGAAGTTAATCTTATTAGCTTTCGAAGATCAGATAATGTTGAAATCTCAATTTCATAGTCATTTTGAATCTAATCAAGTTGTCAAAAAACTGCTTCTTCTTTATTTTATTATATATATATATAATAAAATAAAGAAGAAGCAGTTTTTTGACAACTTGATTAGATTCAAAATGACTATGAAATTGAGATTTCAACATTATCTGATCTTCGAAAGCTAATAAGATTAACTTCCAGGTTAAACCTTGAGCAACCAAGCTAATGCTAATGGAGGTTTAAAACACAAAAAAGGTTGGACTTAGATATCTGAAGGTACACCCAGTCTTGAAACAATAATATGATACTAAATCAAAATCCCAGGATGTTTTGTGGAGCATGCCTATTTCCAATTCAATTATTTGCCTATTTATTCTTTGCCTTACGGGATCCTTTCCTCACTGAGCATTTAGAATACAAACCCATGTGGAATTCCATAGACTAGATACAAAATCAAACTTTGTTGTATTAGCATATTAAATGTTAGGATCAGATAGGGAGATAATCAGAAACAATAAGAGCATATGAGCAGCAGTAGCATGGGCAAAAGTATAGCAGCAAAGATAGAGGAAGAACTATATCAGAAGATTGGAGCAAAAAAGGCTGATTTTCTATTATCAAAAGAGTCTAAGGTTACAGCTTTGGGTTATATAAGTAATATAACCGACATAAAACAACCGACATACAAAAAAAGGATTTCCAGATATTTAGTAACTAGTGCACGAAAATTACCAAACTACCCTTACAAAACAAAATTACTAAAATAACCTTAGGACTATAAGTCAAAACATCTAACAATCTCCACCTTGACTTTAGCTCCTAAGTAACACCATATTTCCAATTATCGATATTGAGCAAATCCAAACAGTGATGAAACTTGCTCAAAGGAACCGGTTTGGTAAACACATCCGCAGGATTGTCTTGAGTGCCAATCTTCTTCACTTTGATTCTTCTTTCCGTACGAATAAAGTGATAATGAACATCTATGTGTTTAGTCCGGTCATGGTACACTTGATCTTTAGCCAAACATATAGCACTCATGCTATCGCAAAACACGGTCGCTTGATCTTGTGGGAAACCAAGATCTTCAATCAAACCTTTCAACCAAATTGCTTCCTTCGCTGCTTCCGTTAAAGCCATATACTCGGCTTCAGTAGTGGATAAGGCTACTGATGGTTGTAATGTAGCTTTCCAACTTACAACCGAATTTCCAATGGTGAAAACATAACCTGTCAAGGATCTTCTAGCATCAAGATCTGCAGCATAATCCGAATCTGAATATCCGGCAACCAAATATTCACGTTCACCACCGTAAATAAGCCCAACATCTGATGTCCCTTTCAAATAACGAAAAATGCGTTTCACCGCATTCCAATGCTCTTTTCCGGGATGAGCCATATATCGTGACACAACACTCATCGCGTGAGCTATATCCGGCCTTGTGCAAACCATAACATACATCAAACTTCCAACAGCACTAGCATAGGGTATTCGGGACATATACTCTATTTCTGCTTTACTTTGAGGAGCACAAGCAGTAGATAAACGAAAATTTGCTGAGGAAGGAGTATTTACCGATTTTGCCGAACTCATGCCAAAACGAGAAATAATCTTCTCGATGTAACTTTTCTGTGATAAGAAAAGCTTACCATGTTTTCGATCTCGAATGATTTCCATGCCCAAAATCTTTCGAGCTGCTCCCAAATCTTTCATATCAAATTCTGAGTCGAGAAGAAACTTCAACTTATTAACCTCCTCTATGTCTTTAGCCGCTACAAGCATATCATCAACGTACAAGAGTAAGTAGATAAGTGATCCTGATGCCGCCTTTTTATGATAGACACAACAATCATAAGCACTTCTACTAAAACCATGCTTTACCATAAAGCTGTCAAATCTCTTGTACCATTGTCTCGGCGACTGCTTCAAACCATAGAGAGATTTTCGGAGCTTGCAAACGTAATCTTCTTTACCTTGAACAACGAAACCTTCGGGTTGGCTCATATAAATTTCTTCCTCAAGGTCACCGTGAAGAAATGCGGTCTTTACATCTAATTGTTCCAACTCCAAGTCGTGATGTGCTACCAAGGATAGTAACACCCGAATAGATGTATGACGTACCACCGGGGAGAAAATCTCATTGTAATCGATTCCCTCCTTTTGGCTATACCCTTTCGCGACCAAACGTGCCTTGAACCTAATGATGTCCGAACCCGATAAGCCGGTTTTCATCTTGAAAACCCACTTACAACCAATAACTTTCCTTCGTTCAGGTAGTTTCACTAATTCCCATGTATTGTTCTTATGGAGAGATTCTATCTCTTCACCCATAGCTGCAATCCACATACCAGACTCTTTAGAAGTAATAGCCTCTCGATAAGTAGCCGGCTCAAGAGACTCCACCTCTTCAGCTACTTGCAATGCGTATGCGACATAGTCCTCAAAACCAAATCTACTAGGAGCTTTTGCATTTCTCCGAGGTCTATCATGGGCTATAGACATATCTTGCTCATGTTCCAAATGTGGTGAATTTGGTTGATCATCGACATCAACTACTGGTGAAGTAACATCGTGGTCCATATCTTCTGGAACAACGTGCTCCACCTGTTTAGGAACATCCTCCACCTTTTCGGAAACACCCTCTTCAGGCTTCAATTCATGTGGATCTTGTTTCACGCGAAACAAGTAATCCTCATCAAATGTCACATCTCGGCTAAGAATAACTCTTCTTTCGGATGGTGACCAAATTCGATAGCCTTTTACCCCATCTCCGTATCCCATGAAAATGCCTTTCTTGGCTCTCGGATCTAACTTTCCTTCACTAACATGATAGTACGCGGGGCATCCAAAAACACGAAGCTTCGAATAATCTGCGGGCTTTCCAGACCAAACTTCAATCGGAGTCTTACAATCAATAGCGGTGGCAGGAGACCTATTGATTAGATAGCAAGCCGTATTGAGTGCTTCGGCCCAAAATCTTCTATCTAATCCGGCATTCAATAGTAAGCAACGAGCTCTCTCCAATAGAGTCCTGTTCATTCGTTCAGCTACCCCGTTTTGTTGAGGAGTGTAACGAACCGTATAATGCCTAACAATTCCTTCATCTCTACAAAAGTCATCAAACTCTCTTGAACAAAACTCCAAACCATTATCAGTGCGAAGACGCTTGATCTTCCTTCCAGTTTGGTTCTCAATTAGAACCTTCCAATTCTTAAATTTCTCAAACGCCTGACTCTTGTGTTTCATCATAAACACCCACGTCATTCTTGAGAAATCATCAATGATTGAGAGAAAATATCGAGCACCACCAAGAGAAGGTACTCGAGAAGGCCCCCAACAATCCGCATGAAGATAATCAAGAGTCGCCTTCGTCTGATGAATTGCCTTCGAGAAACTCACCCGCTTTTGTTTCCCAATGACACAATGCTCACAAAACTCCAAGTTAGCAACCTTGTGGCTATCAAGTAGTCCTCGTTTGCTCAATATGACCATGCCTTTTTCACTCATGTGACCAAGGCGCATATGCCACAACATTGTCAAATCTGAGTTACTTTTCTCTGAACAAGATACAGAAGCAGAACCTGTGATCGTTTCACCCTGTAAAATGTAAAGAGAAGAAGTACCTTTTATAGCTTTCATAACCACCAAAGCACCTTTCGAAACACGGAGTACACCATTCTCACTAGTGTATTTGAAACCTTTCGAGTCCAACATACCTAGTGAGATCAAATTCTTCTTAAGATCTGGAACATGGCGAACATCAGTGAGGGTTCTAACAACTCCATCATGCATCTTAATTTGAATTGTTCCAATGCCAACAACTTTGCACGGTGAATCGTTACCCATGAAGACATGCCCGCCATCGAATTCTTCATATGTCACAAACCAATCCCGATTTGGACTCATATTAAAAGAACAAGCAGAATCCATAATCCAAGCAACCGGTGCACCTTTATAATCAACTACTGAGAGTACCACATCGCGTTCCGAACTTGAGTCGCCATTAGCAACAGCCGCCTGACCTTTTTCCTTCAATTTAGGACAATTGAACTTCCAATGGCCTTCCTCTTTGCAATAATTACAAGCATCTCGAGGATTTGATCCTCGAGGTCTCGACTTCGATCTATCTTTATATCTCCCTTTTCCTTTGCCTCTCTGTGTTCGATGTCTACCCCTATCATGGCCCCTATCATGACTTGTAGCTGATAAGCCGACGGGTTGAGATTCCGAAGTTCCCGATGCTTGATGACGAAGCTCTCGGGAATGCAAAGCAGATCGAACATCTTCTAATGTGATGGTTTCTTTACCAACGACAAAGGAATTTACAAAGTTCTCAAACGAGGGAGGCAACGACACTAGGAGAATAAGAGCCGCATCTTCATCATCAATCTTGACATCCACATTTTTCAAATCCATCAAGATCGAGTTCAATGCATCAAGATGATCTTTTAACGCCGAGCCCTCTTTCATTTGAAGTGAAAACAAACGTTGTTTCAATAACAACTTATTAGTCAACGACTTCGTCACATAAAGCTTTTCTAACTTCTTCCATACACCTACAGCCGTTTCTTCATCCGCAACCTCGCAAAGAACCTCATCCGATAACGATAGCAAAATAGTGGAATGGGCCTTTTCATCTTGTGAGGCATATTTTGCATCCGTCATATCAGCCGGTTTGGGACCGGCTAGAGGTGCCCAAATGCCTTGTTGTTTCAATAAGGCTCGAATTTTAATTCGCCACAAACTAAAGTTACTTTTCCCAGTAAACTTCTCAATACTACTAACTAATGATTGTTGTGTTTGAGAAGACATAATTTATCCAAAATGGGTTTTACTACTAAATAACAAACAACAGCCCTATTAACTCTATTAACTGTTATCGAACAAAGACCCAACTATAAAACCCAACAACTAATCAATCCACAAAGCAAACAGACATTAACAATCCCTAGACAAACTGATCGATTCAACAAGTTCTAAGTATCCCTAATCCCAATCAACTAACACCTTCAATCTATCAAAAACAACTAGAAGCTAAATTCAATGGAATATGAAAAATCCCAAAAGGAACCACAAACCTGATATCTTCAAACTTCAAATTGATCGAGCACCAAACCACCAAATGCAAATCAAATCCAAATGATATCAAGATACTGAATCTTGAAATCAACCACAAACTTGTTTCGATCAGAAACCCAAATACAAGTTGCAGCTTGCTTCAAAAAATTGATCGGGTGGCTCTGATACCAATTTGTTAGGATTAGGGATACATAATCAAAGACAAAAAACTTGTAACATCAGACTCTCTTCATAATAAAATACCAGCTTTAGTAATCCCAAAGTCTGATCTTTTTTTTTTTGTTCCTTTTCTGAATTTCTGTTGCTGCTACTAGTCTTTTGTCTTTGATTATGTATCCCTAATCCTAACAATTAGCAACATGTGTAACTGTGTAAGGTTCAGATGATGTTAAAGATAACGACATACCTTTTTACGCAGTTGAGTGAACTCGTTAACTATGTAGGTGCAACACTTGGTACTAGTAGGTGGTGCAATATTTTGAAAATATCATGTGTACCTTTTAGATATGATCATGTAATGCCATCTTTCTGTCAGTATCGCATAATAGCCTTGACGGGGTGTTTAAATATGCGCTTAAAACTGATTACTAATCCAAAAGAATCGATTTATCTATCACTTTCAATGGGGATGTTTGAGTTTCGACGTGGACCGTCAGATTGATTCATGCCTATTTGATAATCAAAAATAAACATTATAACTATAACCTGCTAAGAATGTTTTGTTAAAATTAAGGGGTAGATAGATTTTGAATCTGGCCTCAATATTCATTTCTTTGCATCTAACTATGTTACCTTTACTTGTTTGGTCCTAATAGGACTAAAAGCCGTAGTCATGATCACAGAGATCCATAGACATTATCATTTCAACCAAGCATAACAATAACTAATTATTACGACTTGAAATCATAATAATCAACATTGCAACAAGCCAAACATCAGTTCAACCACTAATTTGGTTTTGAAATGAATCTCAAGTATCCATGTGCAGAAAAGTTTGGAACAAACTCATTTTATTCCACACAACATTCCCTCACAGAGTTGCGTAACTGCTGACTAGATAAAAGATAATCGAAAAATAGGTCGATTTAGTGCTACTCAGGTACAATGATCAACGTTACAACTAAATAATTGTCACAATGATGCTCATTTGGATCAAACCCGCGTCTTAATATACTACAAGAACTTAAAACATATTAAAATAAACCAAACGGGAAGGCATCCATTGGATGGATGAGGTAGGTTAAAAGTAATGCCGCAATCATCAATCCATAAGCGATACCCTGGTCAACGGAAGTCCCTACAAGACACATTACACAATTTTCATCAGTCAGCATTCAAATACGTGGCTAAAGCAACCTAAGTAATGTTACAAAGTCGTAGTGCACGATATACAAATTTACATGGGAATTTTGCAAGTACACTTAATAACGATGGCCATTGTCAACAATAAGTGTCAAAAGATAGTTTACTATCCCAAACTAAAGCATTTGTTTACATAATCTAGTTTCACAATAATAGACCATTGCAACCTTTGAGTAATTTGGAAACTAATAACAATAATGTTCAGCAATAAGATGTGCCTATCACAAGTGCTTGTGCACAGAAATGAACCTTTTTCATACAAGATTGCTGCCTTCTTATGGTCTAACGACATTTAAGCACATAAAGGGACCATTTTGGGTCCAATGAGAAACAACCCTGGACTCATATTACATAATTTAGTTAATTGTTAAAACATAAAAGTAAAGTGTTGTGGACTATTGTTGATTTATACAAAACAAGCAAACAACGACAGGTGATTGTCGATTGCCAGTAGGTGAACTAAGAACCTAGTCCAATGAAAGGCTATAACAACATTAACCCTCCTTAAACATAAACTTTTAACAAGTTAACATTTTCTTGGGTAAAGCTGACATATTGTAATCATTGGTGAAAACAGAGCCTAAACAAGATATACGTACACTCTCAGAGATCCAATCCCAATTAAAACTGCATTTACAATATCAGAGAAAACTTGAACACAAGTTATTTCACCAAATAAAAGAGAGGTTAATGCCATAAAAATGGCAATCTACATTTGTCAATTAACCGCTTGAATACTTAAACTCTTTCTACACCGTTTGAGAAATTAGGATTACATTTTATCGGCTAAACAGATTATTAAAGTTACATTTATGTTGTCAAAGATATAACATGTCCTGACTTAGATGATAACGGTGACACGCGATGCCTTGTGGCCAGATGACGTGCACTGATTTTAACTAACGTGTCTTTTTAAAAATTTTAGTTGATGCCTAAACCTAGGAGTGTTCATGGTTCGGGTAATAAACCGGAAAAAAAAAAAAAAAAAAAA
>LBNU01004317.1:0-15432 GCA_014162995.1 Artemisia annua | reverse complement strand
GCTTAAATACTTAAACACTTACTACACCGTTTGAGAAATTAGGATTACATTTTATCGGCTAAACAGATTATTAAAGTTACATTTATGTTGTCAAAGATATAACATGTCCTGACTTAGATGATAACGGTGACACGCGATGCCTTGTGGCCAGATGACGTGCACTGATTTTAACTAACGTGTCTTTTTTAAAATTTTAGTTGATGCCTAAACCTAGGTGTGTTCATGGTTCGGGTAATAAACTAGAAAAAAAAAAAAAAAAAAAAAAAAAAAAAAAAAAAAAAAAAAAAAAAAAAAAACCTAATCGAACTTAGAACCGAACCGAATTTGTCAAAACCGAACCGAAAAAGACCATTAAATTTTTATCCTAATATAAAAAACACTTTTTATGCTTGAAATCCTTGGGTAGGGGTAGGATCTGTCTACATTATACCTCCCCCATACCCTGCTTCGGCGGGATTGGGTTTTTTTGTTGTTGTTGTTTTTATGCTTGAAATAAATTTTTCTTTGGCCAAAAATCTATATAATTAAATTAAAAAATATATAAATGGTGTAATTCAAGTACAAAATTCGGTTTTCGGTTTTGACCCATAACCGAACCGAACTTCGGTTCGGTTCGGTTTTCGGTTATGACCCAAAAAAAAATAATAAACCGAATAACCCGATTAACCCGAGAACCGAACCGATGAACACCCCTACCTAAACCCACACCTTATGTTGATCATTAAAAATCTATGACTTTAAAGAATGATGTTGACTTGATACCATGAAAGAAACTTTAAAGATTAATGAAAATGATAAGAGTTTTGGCGATTGGGAAATCTAAAAAGGTAGAAAAACACGTCGATAATTCCATACACATCATCTAGACACTTAAGCATGCCACATCACCACTTCACCTAAGATCAGAACAGTTCGTCTAAAAGACGGTATAATGTAACCCAAGTAAAGTTATTTAGCACATCTAATGTTACACATACATTAATCAAAGGAAATAAAAATAATCTAATTCCTTAATCAATCCATCGACAAAAGTAATTTGCCCATTTTATAACATTACAAGTTCTTAACACTAATGGGGTGTTTGTTAAAGCTTATATGTGGCTTTATGAGCTTATTTGTCTTTCGGCTTACATTTCAAAATAAGTTTATCATATCATAATAAACTTATACGTTATATAAGCCCACAAGCCTCAAAATAAGCCGGAAAATTGAGGGTTATGAAATATAAGCCGAAAGAAAAATAAGCTCATAAGCCCACATATAAGCTTTAGGGGGTGTTTGTTTCGGCTTATATAGCTGGCTAATGGCTTATTTGGTTTTGGGCTTATGTTTCATAAGCTCACTTTTTGTGGCTTATTTTAATACTTTTCGGCTTCTATAAGTTTAATATGTCATAATAAGCTTATATAAGCCGAAAAGTTTCAACATAAGCCACAAAATGTGAGCTTATGAGACATAAGTCCAAAATCAAATAAGCCATAAGCCGACTATATAAGCCAAAACAAACACCTCCTTAACAAACACCCCTTAAATTAGCACAAATCGCATAAAACAACGAATAAAAGCATAGATAAATCAGATCTACTAATACATTAGTAAAATAATGTAAAGAAAATAAATAAAGCATTGCAAATAGTATATACCATCGCTAGTGGGAGCAGGTGCAGGTGCTAATGATTGAGCATTAGCACATCCTAACAAAACCATCATCATCATCACCGCTAATGACGTCATCGTTACAGCTCGATTCAACACCATTGTTGTTGTTTTTTTTAACAAATGTGGATTTGAAAAAGTGAATCGTGTCTTCCTCTTTTGGAAGTTAGAGGAAAACGCAATCCAAAACCCTATAAAATTACGAGTTTTTGTAGCAACTTGTGTGTGTGTGTTTTTTTTAAGGGGTGGTTTTGCTTTTTTATACGGGAAGCGGTATATTCGGAAGACGGGGATATCCGGTAGCCGGTTACTTATTTTATTTTTTTAACCATGATTTTCGACTTTTTTGGCCGCGGTTTGAACCAACCACCGCATAGACTCAAACCAGGTAAAGCTCACCCTTTTCAGGAGGTTGGCGTGACTACTTAAAATTGTTTGCATCTAGCAAGAATTGAACTTGAGACCTCACACATTTTAGAGTGATAGCCACAAGCCCTTTTACCACTAAGCCACCCTTAAGAGGTTAACATCTTAACATTTCACTTTTCATATTCACACATTAGTATACTCTTTCCAGAATATCCTTTTTGAGACTCAACATACTCAATTAAAACACAAAAACTAATTAAAATAAAAAAAAACAAAAAAAAAAATAAAAAATAAAAAATAAAAAAATTGACCTTTGCAAATTGGCGCTACACTGGTACACTCGAAAAATGACGAGGGGCGGTGTGTTGGTACCGAAATAACTCAAGCCATTTGGTGTCCACATAAGATTGGCGACTCTTTCTGCGTTACCACATCCCTTCCTCTTAGACTACTCCCAGTGGGAGAGTGCAAGCATCAGCAAAAAAGGAAGGAAGCCGCAAGCCCACGTGGCAAATTTGGTTCACGCTGGCAAGGAGAAGAAAAACTCACCTAACGGTGAGTGTCTCACTACATATGGGTTTGTGCATTTGTGGGGCTTTTTTATGTTTTATTATCTATTATTTGGTTGTGAGTATGTGTGTGGTATTTAGTGGGTATATTTGTATAATAGTGGTTATTTTAATAAATTAAAAAAATTGGTTGAAAGGTGAAGTAGTGTGAATGGTTGGGAGCGGAAAAGTGAGAAGGTGTGAAAGAAGAGAGAAAGCTGATGTAGCGTTTAGGTGTAATGTGAAGTGGTGAGAGTGGTGGGAGTACATTAGAATAGGGTTGAGCATCGGTCTAAGACCGGACCGGACCGAGACCGAATTAGACAAAACCACAGACCGAGGACCGGACCGAATGTGTTCGGTCCGGTCTGGTCCTTCGATCGGTCCTGTTAGAGAAAGCAAAATGATCGGTTGTACGTAAGACCGAACTGAGAACCGAACATAAAGTAAAGTGTGGGCCGATGACCGAACCAAAATAAGTTTGTTCGTGCTCACCCCTACTAACCACATCAACCACTAAGCAAAATGTTCTCTAGCAGTCTAGCTTTTGAAAACTTGACTTGTTTTCGCAAAGTGCTTCCCTTCAAATTAATCAAAAGCGTGTTTGGCATTGGATTAAGATACTGTAAATTAATTAGTTGAAAAGTAAAAAATTATAATTACTAGAAAAAATCAAAAATCTATACTACATTATAATGCATTTGAGACTGTTTTATAATTAGAAAGGCTTAAACTTCAGACTTTTTTCTTACTTTATTATGAAAAGATTTCAAAATTAATTTGTTAGGAAGCAAGTTGGTTATGAAGCGGTTAGTTGTTCAAACTAAAATTATTTGGCTTAACCATCTCTAATATCTCTACTTATAAAGCATGAAGACAACTAAACGTGTAACCAAATAACGCAAAATATGATCACACGGTACCCGCCGCTGCATTGCGCGGTTACCGTTATAGTAATAATATAAAGCTTCGCACGTTAAAGGTGGCCTCAAAGTTGCTATATGCAAGGTTTGAAGTGTAAAATAATGCTTGAAAATAAATTCTTATAAATGAAAATCAAACGACAATATATATTACGGAGTAGTTTTTTATTTTTTATTTTTTTTTTTTATTTTTTTTTTTTTATTTTTTTTTTTTTCATTTTATTTGCAATTTGTATAGAAAACAAAAAGAAATGAATAGTTGGTGAACTCGGGTCGGATCTAGCCACACTTGGAGGGCTAATACAATGCCGGCGGTTGCCAGATCATATACAGCATTCAATACTCTTCCAAAAACAACAACTATTTGCTATTGCAAAAGAAACAAATTAGAAAGTGATTAACAATTATAGTTAAGTTCATTTAGTAGTAGGTTTATTTTCGTCTAGTTGTGTCCTCGATTATTTCAACTAATCATACACATGAAAGTCCATAAAACAATCCTTAAGGTCACAGTTTTAAAAGTTATGAAAACGTATTTAACTCAACGGGACTCGGTGTCATTTGGTTTTTCATTCTAGACAAAGTTTTGCTCACCGGTTACGAGCAAGTCATGTATTGGTGTATTCTAAAAGAAGGTTAAATTACATGTTACTTGTATCAAACATATAGAAGAAATCAAAGTCTTGTACAACAACAGAAACAACAAATTCCAATCCCGCCAGAACAGGATAAAGGGGATGTGAAATGTAAACAGATACTCCTTCCTTCTCAAAATTATTGTGGAGACAAGAATCACACAAATTAATAAAAGTGAGGCCACTACAATTTTCAACCACTAAAATAGAATATTCCTTCACTAAATTATCTTTTTCTTACTTAAAATGGAAAGTGGACAATTTTTTTTAGACATTCGAAAAAGGAAATATGGACAATTATATTGAGACGGAGGAAGTACTATGCTAACGTTAAAGAGTGTACCGTATATGCTTTCACAAAAAACGCATGCATAATAAGAAAGGACTTCAGGATTCAAACTTAAGTATCTTCATACATCAAGTTCAAAGGGCAATAATTGATCAATTGTACATTCTGCAACAACCATAGAACCGTATTCTGAATTCTGTTAAGTTACCAAACAAAACACAAGCTGATGAAAAATGGATGATGCCAATGACCAAAAGGACCATAGCACATGAGCAACATCCCTCCATAAAAGGCTTGTAACAACTCAAACCAAACACAAGGGACCCACATCAACCTTGACCCTAACCCACACTCACATGGGCTGGTACAAAACCCCTTACCAGCTCCAGCACATTAGGGTCCCATAAAAGCAGCAAAGGTGATCCCCAACCAATCAAATCAGTCATGCTATCCAGTTGAAACAATGTTGACCACTTGACCACAATATCTTAGCCATTTTAGGATGTGACATGATCACATACATGAATCAAAATAACTATGCTGTTTTAAATCTTTGCACATCAAAGTTGAAGCATATTTCATTGCAATTAAAAAAACAATTAACAAACTGGTCTTAATTATAATACAACCAAACCCACATGCTACTTCATCAAATTAGAATCCCACCTAACTGGGAATCTGAGTTAATACAACCTGGGTGATGCTAAAAACATTATTCTGAGAATAATGGAAGATTAACAAAATCATAACTCAAATCGACAAATAAAGATCATAATGTCTATTATAAGAGACACCACATTTACAATCTTTGTTTTGATGCACACGAAACAAGATAAACGCCACACAGCCATTTAGTAAGCAAAAAAACCAAACCACCCTTGCACCCGTTTCTACATAATCATCATACAGCCCTGTAACATAGTGTAAAGCAAACGAAGTTATTTATTTGTTAGAGAATGCGTATACTTAATTTATATGAAGATATAGGCATCACATGATCATGTATATATGTGTAAATTGGAAACATGATAGACTAAAATGAATATGAAGCCATATACGAGTAGCTTGCAGTTGCACTACTGGGTGAGCCACACAACTTTTTGAGTTTTCTTGGTGTGAGAGAGAGATTGTAATTTATTAGATCATCCGCAACATATCTTATTTAATCTCTTTGATTATAATGGTATATAACTATAAACATTTGGCCATCATATGCACTAAATTGGAGTCATCTTGCAAATGCAAGTACTCCATCCACACACTAACAACATGGGATGGATTTTCTAACAAATGTTGGGCGAGCAAGATTTTATTAATTTACCATGTTTTTTTTGCAGGTCTCCTCTTTTTTTACCACGTAGAACCAATAACATGATCCTATAAAATGAATAAGTGAAAGTGGCCAAAATGAATAAGATCTAACCAACTCTATATAGCTCAATATTCTATGAATTGGTTCTTACATAAATAATATGTAATTGCAGCAAGCACATGTGTTCTAACAAATGATCATTCTTTTGTATTATTAATAGCATAGTATATTCATTTTGCATAGGATTCTACTTCAATCCAGATTTAACAAGTCAACAGAACCAGATATCCAACATATCTCAATTGATAGTACATCCAGCAATTAAAAGCAGAAGCCAGATGAACTAAAATGTATACCTGTAGTGGACATACTACATATATGACTAGCTTTAACACTTGAAGGCCAATTTAAGAATCTTAGAGAATCAATTGTAAAGCAAAATAGGGAATGGGGAAAGTTTATGGACAATTTCCTGTAATCTCCTATCGTTTTGGATTTACTAGAAATTATGACACTAGTTACTTGAACCGCAATATTCAAGGATCAAAAATCCAGATGAACGCTCTACGAGAACACATAGGAGTTATCTACACATTAGTGCAGTCTTATAATTTTTTTTCCCACTCGGTTGGAGCTTTATGTTGCACTGAGGGAAGAATGCGTATATTATAGATTTGCTAAAAAGGAGCATAAATAGAGAGAAGAACTGTGTTAATTTAGAAAATAATTTGACTAGAAATGAACAGGATTTAACACGAAAATTGCTAGGTTGAAAGCACGACACGTCTATTTTGAACCTGCATCCTTGAATGCTGGATGATTGATGAAAGTGTGAAAGACATCCCAAGAGAAAATGCACATTTAACAATTTTAAAGAAACACATGCAGTTAGCAAGGGATATAGAAAGAAAGCCTAGATGTGCGGTATTCAGGAAATTTTTCCATAATCGTAAAAATGGAAAATACAGTGGTAACAACATTGACTAACATAATCTTCAGTAAAACAAAAACAGAACATAAACAGAAGATACAGATGAGTCTAACATACTTGGCCTGTTCACGACGCCATCCTAGGATCCACTGTTCCCGAAGCATTTCCTTCGCCTGTTAGAAGATGGTCGGGATCCTGAAGAACACAGGAACTCGTTAAGAATGACAAAGAAATTACAAAAATCCAAGAAAATCATTGATTATAGCATACCTCCATTCCCCATTTTATGTAATCCGGGGATTCACAGGCCTTGTATTCATCAACCAAACTCTCAATTATGTCCCTCGACTCGTCAAATTCTGAGAGGTCATTGTCCTGAACAACGTTCACAAAAGAAAAAGCCATTAAGTTTAAGAACATTTCATGAAAGTATGAAACTTATGTGGTTAGAATGATGACACCAACAAAAAAGATTTTAACAAACTAGATATTTTAAAAACATCATTTTGGTCAACTGTCAGATTATTAATGTTAAAAATGTACATCAACTTCAGTAATTTTAGATCATCATCACATGTATTACTAGTTGAATAAATTCACTTGTAATACTACTCAACGACATAATCATATATACAGGAACTACATAATCATATATACAGGACCTACTTAAACTCACTATAAGATTATACACAAATGTATTTAAAGAATCAAGTAGGAGGAATAATGAAGTAGTGAGCAACAACTTACATCAAACAATGGGAAACCTCTGTACTTGTCAAGAAAGGCTTGCCTCTTTCTCAGGAGAGAATACTGACTCAAACATTTGGAGAATAGATGCCGAATTCCAGTGTAACTTGCAAGCATCAGCCCGCTGACCTAAAAAGTGTACAAGCATATCGATCTCATTATTTTAGTTAATCTTATATGAGATGAGACCTCATGATACATGTAGACAAGCAGTCTCCTTCCATCGATCCATCACTATCAATCAAAAAACAAAATACAGTAAAGTTGCCATAAAATTTTAAAAGCTCACCCTGTGGGCTGTTTGAACATAGGGAGACTTTCTTGAGAGAGCGACCTGTCCCATAAGTAGATGCAAAGAAGTCAAAAATCAAACTAAATGAAAAAATGATTGTTATGACACCTAAGAGAGGAAGCTGTTATAAGACATACCTGAATGCTAGCAGGGCCCCACTCAATGAAATTGACAAGCTTTCTTTCACGTATTCTCTGCAAACTATCATGAACCTAAATAAAGCACCAAAAAGCATCACAATCGAAGTTAGATGCATAAAATACGTTTGAATGTTCAAAATTATAAGAATGGCTCCACGGCAATCCTAAAATTAAAGCACATAAGCAAATGGAAGTGTTTTAGAGTACAAAACTGAAGATACAAAATGTTCAATCACCTGAGTGGGATCAACTTCTCCCTGAATAATATTCAGTATCGATATATATTTAGCCTGACTAGCTTCTTTTGTCCTAGCATGTGAGGAAACCATGATATTCTTTGTCTGCAAGACAGAGAATTGTTAGTAAATATGACACAGCATGCCTCATGAAACAACCTTTTTAGTTTGCTTGCCTGGAGAAGTCTTCTCATCACATCCAGCACAGTGGTTTTGCGAATCATATTAGCCTGCGAAGATGATTGCAAGACATCAGATTGTATATGTTGAATTGTTGATCATCTAGAGACACAGATACTTATGTCACCTAAAGTGACACAAGGTCAAGAAATCTCTTCCTCTAAGAAAAAAGGTGATTGTACTTTTAAACGGGTAGTTAGGTAGCAGGTTCGTTTATTTATCATTTCCTATATCATTAACCTTCTACTACCCACATAATCATTCGCACTTACACTTAGGGCTGAGCATCGGGTCGGAACCGACCCGAACCGACCCGACCCGAAAAAACCGAGAACCGAATTTCATGATAAACCGGAACCGAAACCGAACCGACGGGCCGTCGGGTCGGTTCGGTTTTCGTCGGTTCGGTTCGGTTTTGTCGGTCTACGTGTATTTTGGCATGTTTTTTGTCGGTTTTGGGCCGAACCGGACCGAACCGAACCGACCCGAAACCGAATTTTATGAAAGACCGGAACCGAAACCGAACCGACGGGCCGTCGGTCCGGTTCGGTTTTCGTCGGTTCGGTCGGTTTCGTCGGTCCGGTTCGGTTTTGAACCTTCGGTTTCAAACATGCCCCACCATGACAAATTCTCCCATCATGATTGAAATTTCAAACATGTAACTAGTTTTCTATGGTGCAAATAGCTACTTAAGAACTCACTAGTTTCAAATCAGCTGACCTTTAATATCAACCCAAATAGCTAAGTTGAAAGGAACCAATGTTCAATAGAGGAAGTTTATTGTCGAAGAAGACTTTAGAAATATGATACGTGCATACAATTATATAACACTAAAAACACAAACAGAGATAAGGATATATTATTACCTGACGCTCTACTGTCAGTGGTGTATATCCTGTCATGAGAAAGTGGCACCTCGGTGTTGGGATCAAAGAAGCAAGAAGACCAACCATATCATTATTCATATATCCAGGGTACCGAAGGGTGGTTGTACTAGCCGACATTACAGTAGAAACTAAAGAATTTGTCTGAGAAACTGAAGGGTTTTGTATATGCAGGCGTTCTACCGCAATTCTATTAAGTGCAGTGTTATCAAGAACAACAACACAATCAGCATTTAGTGTAAGTCGCTTAAGAGTCAAAAGAGAGTTGTATGGCTGAACCACCACATCACTGATCTCATTCTGGTTAGGGAAGACACTGTATGTCTGAACAAGTTTCTTGCTGTAACGATCATTTAGAGTCTCCAGAAGATATGAACCCATACCTACAGATGATTATCCAAGGACAGCACAAATCAACTCATGATGATTTAATATTATATAAGCCACTAAATGTTAGTTAGTGAGTTAACGATCAAGCAATGAATCGAACTTATGACTGGTCTTTGTACAAAAAAGGAAGTTTGTGAATCAGCAGAGTCCATAAAGCATAAAGCTTGCATACACATGGGAGCTTAAAGATGAGATTACAAGTTTTCTCATGTCTCAATCATAGCCAAACGAGAAACAGAAATAGATGTTAGTAATAATAGTGATATACATATCAGATAAAAACAAAACCTGAGCCAGTTCCTCCAGCAATAGAATGACAGAGAACAAATCCTTCAAGACTATCACTCCCATCTGCTTCTCTGTCAATCATATCCATCAAATCCTCCTCAAAACTCTTACCCTGCCAAAATCACGAAGCATCCAGATGCATTAGGCTTTTGGAAGATAGAAGAGACTAAGAAAACAAAAAAAGAAGTTTCGCCGACATAAATCCAACAATTGAATAAGACTGAATCAAGACATCTGTTCAGTGAATATAGATTTTTTACATATTGCAAACATTTTCTAATTGAGTTTGTGTTAATTCCAAGACACCACACGCAGCGTAACTACGATGATTCTCTATGCATCTCACTATCAAGCGACCCAGTCTATCTTGATTCAGTGAGAAATCCAGTTTGGAATCATGATAGCATAACAGAAAAATGCAATAATAAGTGTGGTCACAAGAAGGCGGTTCCTGACCTGATGATATCCACTGGCCCAATTGTTTCCTGCACCCCCTCCTTCTCTTGAAGTGAATATATTCTCGTGATTATAAAGATTTCTGTATTCACCAGTTTGGATTCCATTTATCACTCTGGGCTCCAAATCCATAAGCAACGCTCGTGGTATGTAGTGTTGGTCATCTGCTTGATAGAAAAACACATCTTTCCTGTCACCTCCCTGCAGCAAGTTTGTATACAGAATATTTATTTAAGAAGCATGGGATTCGGCATGTAAGAATATGCAACTTGAAGTGAGGTGGATATAGACATGGAGAAAATCATTCTTTAAGCAAGGTCAAACATAGTAAATCCTACACATACTTTGGGAAAGGCCTGTTTTAATGCACCAAACAAGGTTCCTACTATAATTTCTCTACAGTGAAGCGACATAATGGCGACCATGCTTATCTCTTAGAACATACGCTGTTTGCTTCTACCAATATATGTAATCTATGTCTAGGTGTTTCATTTTTCACTTCCCCAAACATCTGCGAGTACAATGACTCTAACACGACACTGGCTTAATGCATCATATAGTCAACCAATCAACTTCTACTAAGACTCTAAGAGGTAAACCAATTGTCCAAATTTTAGCATTAGTAGGTTTATGTATTATACACCACCCGAAACCAAAGTATGAGTATCATCAAGAACGAAAGTACTACACTATCCTTCTTGTCATAGCATCATGATTTCAATCCAAAAACAAATTAGTTGCAGTCTCCACTATCAAGTGGGAAATATGTAGCAAAGAGAATTATGTATAACGCGCAAAGAAGTTACTTGTGTCAAATAATCTAAATTAGCAGCTTCAACTAGAATTGGATCAAATGAAAGCATATCAAACAAGCTTCAGTTACAGCTATTAAACTCCAGTCTCACACAGTCACATTCTCAAACCCCTTACATTGTATTTAAATTTCACGCGCGCCTGATGTAATCACCAAACTCAAAACAGCTAGCTTGCCCAGATAAAATCTACTACTGGTATTCTTTCTCAGATAAAAACCATAGTAAAAAAATACCAGCATCCTTGTATCACGAAACCGTAAGTGGATCAAATATCAAAATTACAACTTAAATTTCTCAAATCCTCATTAAGCCTAAATCATACCCAACAAATCTCAAATTAACCACTATAGCATAGAAGCACTACTCAATCACTCAGTATCAAATAATTACCCCCCATATATAAACCCAAGGAGGTAGCCTAGTGTTGGGGGACCTAACTTTACTCCCCACGAACTGTAACTTTGAGGCCAGTCTTCACCAGGGACGGACCCAGGATTTTCAGAAGGGTGTTGCACAAACTTTTTCTTTTAATAGGTGCTAAAATTCACAGCATAAAGTATTCTTGAGCTAAGGTAAAGATGCACTATAAAGAAAATAATAACACGAATTTCAGGGGTTGCACATGCCACAAAAACGACACCTTTTGAAATATATTACACTTTGCGACCCAAAATCAGGTGTGGCACGTGCCACACCCGGCATACATGTAGGTCCGTCCCTAGTCTTCACACAGTTGGTTCCACAGAGGAGGATATTGCAAAAATAGTCATGTTTCCCAACGAACACTTTCTTAAGCGGAGAGTGAGTCATTTTAGACATTTAAGGATGAGGCGTCAACAACGGGACAGAAAGAGGGTTAATTTTTAGGACGTCTAGGCGGTCATCTATCAATTACAGAAGTCTGGCAAATAAACCACTCACACTTCCAATTTAAAAAAACATAGCGCGAATATTATAAACTTCCACATCTAAAAATGCTCCTAAAACAATCATAATCCCAAATTCACATATCCTCGCTTCACTTATTCATTTATAATCATAAACAATTAACCAATTTATAAATAGACACAATTTATAAACTCAATTAAAGGTACCTGAGTAGCGAAATCTTCGAGGATGCCGTCTTTGGAAATACCGTGTTCGAGACAAAGCTGTTTCCAGAACTCCATACCGATCTGATTCCCACATTGCCCTACTTGTAACGTTATTATCTCACGAGGCATCCTTCTTCGATTGAGTTTTTGATTTTTAGGGTTTGTAAAGTGTGTAGTACTGTGTGTGTGTGTGTGTGTGTAAGGCGGGGGTTTTAAAAAGAGGGAAATGATTTTGATCTGTTTTGTTTTGCTTTGTTGGTGAGGCTAATAATCATGTGCGCTTTTTTATTTCTACCAAACCATGTCACTTCACTGCTTCATTTGACGGGATGTAATAAATAGGCCTAACCGTGGACCTACCGCATTAATAACTTGTACATTTGATAAATGATAAATGTACAAGTTATTAATGCGGTAGGTTCACGGTTAGGCCTATTTATTAGGCTCATCTATCATTTTTGGTTTAGATTTTCTTATTTTACTCTACTTTTTGCTTATTTTGGTTGGGTAGGGTTGAAATGAGAAAAAATAATTATAACCAATTATTTGAGATTAATCGACTTAAATTAGATGCATTTTTATTCATTTATATGCATCTTAATCAGTTTCGAAAGTGATTTTGAAATGAAAACGATCTAAAGTAGTACTAGAAACAAATTTGACCCTCAGAGGACGAAAAATACATGAGATTTTTCTAACTTGATTAAATGCATCTAATATATGTATGTGCATCTAATTTTTAGCTAGAAAATATATTATGTTGCATATAAAAGATTAAGGATGCATTTAATTCAAAACATGCATCTCTAATGTGTAGTTATAGTTATTTCTCATCTTTCTCATTTTAACGTTTTTTCTCATTGGATCATAAGTGTATTTTGGTTATTGGAATTATAAAACATGTTATTGTGTATGTGACTTATGGCTTAACTTATTAGAAAAGCAGTGTAGTCACTTAAGCTAAAATTCAAACAAGTTGTTACGTTATGCTACCTTGGTATTTTTTTCTTTTTCATTTCCCTTGTCACTCTCGTACCCAAAACCCTCTCACTAATCACTCGAGCCAAAACTCCACTTTTGATACTCACCATACTCAATTAAACACAAACTCAATACAAAAACTAATTAAAGAAATAATAATAAACAAAAAACACTAACACTATGTTCTCAAGTTTGATTTTGAAAAGAAAAAGAAGTAAAATGAGTGAAACTTAAAAGTTGTCATGTTCTTGAGTTTTTAAAAGATGAAAGTGAAATGTAAAAGGGGTGAAAATTGGATGTTTTTGGTGTGAATACTTTCATCCCACATTTGTGATGAAAGTTAAGTAAACAAGTACAATCATTAAATAAATGACAAAAGTACCATTAAACTTTATTTTAGTCCCTTTTTTCTTTAAAGGTAAAATAGTAATTCTATAAACAACACACTTTCACTTTCTTTTTTCTTTTTATACTCAAGAACACACAACTTTTTTTCTACATTATTTCATTTACTACATTCTCTTTTACTTTTCTTTTCATTCCTTTACTTTACACTGTAAATTTTTCTTGAGAACACAGTGTAAATGGCGCAAGCCACTGGCATCACTCGTGTTTAGGTAAATTGGGGGTGGGGGGTATGGTGGCTTTGCTTTGGCTTACGCCAAAGGGTGTTGGTTTTGTAAACGTGGACTTGCTAAGGAAATTCTAATTGTTTTCGGCCCAAATAATTGGATAAAAGAAACAAACGTTAACACCATTGGACACTTGAGCCAATGGTAAGGTGTTGGTTTTTTAAATGTGGTGACCCGAGTTCGAGCCTTGCAAAGGGAATTTTAATTATTTTCATTTCTGTCACGTCACGTTTTCACGTCAGCCATCTAAGCCTGCATATGGGACCTTGAGTAATGCAGAATTTTGGGTACAATATGTATTTTACTCTAAATATAAGTCCTCCTAAACATGTACTCTGTAATAAAAAGCACAAAGATGGAACATATAAGTGCCCGGGGGGAGGGGGTTTGCGGCCCCCCAAAATTTTTTGACCTTATATACATTTTATACCCTGTTTTTTTAGTTTTAGTCATTTTTAATACAAAAATTCAGCGTTGTGTATATCGGCCCCCCGAAAACAAATATTTTACAAGTTGGCCCCTCCAACAAAAGCGTTCAAGTTCCGTCTCTGAAAAAGCATGAGGTGAAGATGATAAAAAAACCGAATCAAAGCTCTATGTTTTTCGTAGATCTTATCTTAATCTTAATTATATATAAAGCATTTAGGATTTCTTTTCTTTTTCCTATTTGTCTTAATATTTTAACTTTACACATATTTCTATCGGGACTTTTGATAACATATATTTTAATGTTTTATAATAAGTATCATTAGTAACAAAATTAATTTATTAATGCACCATGAAGAAAAACATGTAAGGGCATCCACTATGATAAATCTATAAAAAGGTTTATACATTTAAAACTTCACTAATTTATAAACCTTTTCAAATTATAAATNATCTATATACTAAAGATAGGGCTTTGTAGCCCATTTTTTTTTCCCCACACTTTTGAACCGGCCCATTATCTTTTTAGCCAAAACCCGATACCCGACTACTGTGCCCTCCAACTCACACCATCTTTCTATTTTGGGGATCCGGCGTTCTTACCTCCGGTTGTCGCACCCGTCGCCGTTTAGGTCCGACCCAGTGGGTAGAAAAGTTGCTACAGTTGTCTGTGAGGGGATGAACAGGGTTGGGAGCAGTGGTTTGAATTTTTTATGGTCTTTGTGGCTAGATTTGAGCCAGCTGTTTGTGCTACAGCGTTTGCAAGGTTTACACTCATATATCTTTGTTAGGTAGATCTAGATAACGTTATCACCATCTTTTTTTTTGTTTGTGGTCTGAAAAATAAACGTTGGTCTCACTTTGTGGTTTCTGTGAGAATTGGTGCTCATATTAGTTTAAGGTTTGGATTTTCCTTAGGATTTGTTGTTTGTCGTTCATTGTTTATTTTTGGGTTTCACTGGTGGTTTAGCTGCTTGCGAAAATGGTTTAGGGTTTAGCCTTGCACCTCATTTAATTAAGTGTATCTTTGTCTTTGAATTTGTGATCCCCAAAAAATATTGAATGCCCTGATTTAATGATCTTCCTTTAGGGTTGTATTTTTTCTTTGCATTTAATTGGTTTGGTCTCATTTAATATGGTCTAATATATTTTTTTTTTTTCCTGCTTCTCCTTTTCTTATAAAAACTTATGTTATAAATAACTTGGTT